>JBBBVM010000931.1:0-27194 GCA_037355625.1 Petunia x hybrida
GAGCATCCATCTAAAAGCACTATCCAAGGCCAAGGAAGAGCACTTCAAGGTCATGCATTGGGACGCCAAGGAAAGAAGAGCATCCGAGACACATTTCAAGGTGTTTCAAGAAGTTCTCGGAAGAGGCGGACCGCCTAAAAGATGCAAGCTCTCGGGATATTTTTAGGCGGACCAAGGAGGCGGACCGCCTAGGCATGCTGAGGCGGAGCGCCTCCCCTTGAGGCGGGGCGCCTCCCTCTGTTCAACTTTGACGGGAATTTGACTTTAATTGCTATGTAATTCCTACTATGCCCCTACGTGGCTTATGTCTTTAGAACTTACTTAAGGGTACTTTTGGGCTTTCACTATGTATTAAATGAGGCCTATAAATACTCCATAGCTTAGCATTATTCCTTAGTTAGCTATTATGATGAATGATTGATTGAATGTCAATGACAATGTTCAAGAGTGGATTCTCTTTGAATGAAAACCTTTGAGCCGGTTTGAGTTTACTAGTGGATTCTAGTTGAACCCCAAACCACCCCCGACCATTCTACTTGCGAGTCCGTTGTCGTCTCGAGGGTAGTTGCCTAGCGTAGGTGTTCTTGGCCTTCTCCCGGGGTGTAACGGAACTAGTTCTCCGTTGCTACTTGGGATTAGTGATCGAGTTACGTCTCGTTCCTATCTTTTATCTTTCCGCATTTTTGATTCCTATCAACCTCTTTGGTTGATAGGCTTAGGATACCATGCCATAAGCTAGAGCATCCTTATGAGTATGATGGAGTGTGGGTTTCTAAGGAGGCTCGGGTACTCATATCTCATAGGAACTATAAATGCTATGTGTGGTGTGATGTGTATCCCATGCGTCATATTGATGTGTGGATAGGTGACTGGTGGTTGGAGGGGAAGAGGGTGCAATATAGTGTGGTGAAGGGTGCATATCTTGTGGGCGTGGGGCAAAGAGTCTATGACTTTGTGCCTTACCGGGCGAAGAGCCGAGTGCCCTAGTACCCCTTCTTTGGCTAGGGCAGCAAGGATCGGAACTTCATTCCATGGGCAACAATGTGCAAACAAGAAGTCCTACAACACAAGAAGTGGTGGGACTAGCTACAAAAGGTTGGCATGTCAACAAGATGAACCCGAAGCCACTTCAAAATCAGTGGTTCACCAGCAAAGAAAAGGAGACACCAAGTGATGAGTCTCCTAGTCCTAGGTTCCGGATTGATGTGAAAAGTCCACCTACTCCGGCTATGGGTATTCTTGGGCCTCGTCCCAATTCACCCGAATTTGAGAGACAAAAGATAGAGAGGAATAAGGGAGTGACCGGTGACATTCCGAGTGGAAAAAGGAGAGTTGTGAAGGAGATGGCCAAATGTGAGCTACGAGGAGAGAAGCTAGCCATGACACTTCAAGTACATTGAGTGAGCTCGGATGCGACTCAAGTGTAAGTGTTAGTTCTTCTTCCCATGAGCCTATTACTCTTGTCTGTGTTAGTGTTTGTAACAACTCTATGCTAGTTATGATTTGCATGAGTAGAATGTGTTTGCAACTAGTGTAGAGCCTTTGGGTCAACTTGTGTGTGAAATTGAACCACTAGTTGAGAGGGTTGAAAAGCCACATCATGATGTGAGCTCGGTTTTCATTGAACCTCTCTTTAGTGAAGATGTCGTAGTTGACCTTGTTTGTGAACCTTGTTATGACACCCCACCTATATTTGATAAAGAGAAGATGAATTGCATGATAATCTTATTCTTCCCTTTGATTGCTTAATTGATAGTGGTGGTCTCTTGTGTCGTAGTGAGGGGGGTTTGATCTGAGGAGTCTCTAGAGTGTTGAGATGGATCGATTATTTTCGATGACTCCTCGAGTGAGAGTGAAGGACCTAGTCTTGATTCTATGCTTTTGTGTAACCATGAATTTGAGGTACATGCCTTACATTTCTATTGTTTGAAGGCAATCTCATTTGTGGTTGTGAATTGTATCGGACTAGAGTCGATAGTAGAATCGAACCTCCATGGTTTGTCAAGTTAGGCTCTATGGATGATCCAACGTTTGGAACTCCGAGTGAGGAGAGTGGTCTTGGTATTGGTCGTGTTGACCTATCCTCTAGTAGTCCTAGTCTTCGGTGTGTGGACTATATGAAGGACCTATTTTGGAGACCTTCCTTTGAGTTTGTCCAAATGAGGAGGATTGTCTTGGGGTTGATTGGGAAGGAGGAGGGTACCTCTCGGTGTGTGTAAGAATCCTCTTAAGAAGGGGAGTGGAGTAATCGATGTTAGTTGTGAGTTGAACTACTTTACTTACTCCATTCTATATGTTCAGCACACCTTGAGTGTTGAGCATGCCAAAGCCAATGTGTCACATTGTGATAAACTTGATTTGAAGGCTTGGTGTTGGTCAAGGGCTTAGGGGTCGTGGGAATTTAATTGCTTCATGCATATCCTTGATCTCTTTGCTTGTTTTGAAATGAGTGCTTGTTCTTGTCGAGCCAAGACCGTGTTGTCTCTTTGGGGGACATAAGCTTTTTCATAGGTATTGATGCTTGGCTCTATCACAAGAGTGTTTGTTCCACACCATTGCACTTATTCTTGCTATAAGCTACCTACTTGTGAAGTAGGAAGTTTTTGGCTGTGCTTGTTTTGATGGTAGGTTTTGATGGTTCGATTTCGAGGACGAAATCCTTTCAAGAAGGGGAGGATGATGCAGTATAAAATGGTCTAAACGACAACCACAAAAGTCAAGCTCGAGAGCAGACAACGGATACGAGTCAAGGCCTCCGGGAACGTCTTGAAAGATCATGCATTGGAGCGCCGAGGACGGAGAAACAGGGCAGGAAACAGGGCAGCCCGAAACAGGGCAAAACAGGGGAGCACACTGGGAGCTCACTGCCTGCCGGAGGACATTTGTTCTTCGCGATCGCGACACTGTCTGCGCGATCGCGAAGGGACTGAACAAGCCTGCGCGACAGCGTCCCATTGAACACGAAGGCGTGGCTGAAGAATGCTTGGAACCTGCGCGATCTCGCGATCGCGATGCTGTAAAGTGGTGCCTACGCGATCGCGTGTCTCCTAGCGCGATCGCAATGACTTGAGGTTGAGCAGCGGACCAGAATCAGCTTCAGGGGCAAGTTTTGTCCAATTATCATTGTAAATGTATAAATAGCATTTTGGCTCTTCATTTCATTAGTTAGCCATTGTTTAGAAGAGAGAATTGAGAGAGAACATTGAAGAGGCCGAGCCCTTCTTGTTTGAGCTCGAGGCTCGTGTATGTCTCGACTTGGAACCTATGGAGATCGACACCTAGTTTGATTCCATTGTAAGGTTCGAGTTTCCCTTCTCCCTTTTGAATTCAATTAACGTGAGTGAATTGAATTCGATTCTTTCTTCTATTTCTTGCCTTCCTAGTCTTCGATTTCTTGTTATCTTTATCGCTTCCGCATATTGTATCGTGTTTAGCTTCCCCGTATTTTGCCCTGCATCAGAAATCCTAGAGCGATATAAAACAAAATTGGAAATGTAAGGAAACTAGGTGCTACAGTACTTCATATGTGTTCTGCACAGTATACTAGAACTTCCCGGAAATTAATCTCGCTATATTTGAATTTTGAAACACACAGGCTAGAAAAATACCTAAATCCAAGTAACATATGGGGATAGTTATCATAATTGATGGCACAAATAGCCCTTTGTTCCCTCATTGGTGTTAGCAGGTCAGAATTTTGAAGTTGACCTCAGCTAAGTAATCCCATATCTGAAATGTATGCACTAAAATTAGTTCAAATTTAAAAGGGCTCAACTTACCTTCTATAAGGAGTAAGATTTGGATAACTTCCTAGCCTAGGCCAAATCTGTGCAAGCATGCATCTTTATGTGGAATATACGCTGATACGAAATAACTTGAAGAACACACGACTTGGATCACATTGATCTTAACATCATTGCTTTCTCCATGGCAAAAACGACCAATAGAATGACAGGCAACGTAAAAGTGGTCAGCGCCATTGGTGCGGTTCCAGTAAGGGTACTCATGACTAATATTGAAGATGTAGCTTTTTATGAAGTCTTTAATAACATCAATCCCAACTCTTGGATCATGCCGCAATCGTGCAATCGAGAAAGGTAGAAAAAACAGATCTGCATCGTAAGGATCCTTCGTAATGAAATGGCTTGTCATAAGAACTTTCTTGAAGTAACTTTCACTTGCATAGTTTTCCCCTGGCTCAAAATCAACAGGCAAGAGTACATTGGAAAAGGGATCACTCTTTTGGTGCGGATAAACATATATCTTCAGCTCTTATTCATTTCTTTGTAGTCGTCCATAAAGGTTTCTCTGTCATGGAATACCTCTTCATTTTCACAAAACTTCCTGAAAATTAAAGCCAACCATTTCTAGATCCAGAAAAGTGATAAAGCTCAGACAAGACAGAAATCAGGCTGATACACCCTGCGGAAATGCCAATCAGACAGAACTTTATTGTGCTGATGGCAGGACATTTCACAGTAATCAATCTTGTGCTGGTTATGTGGTGTAGTTAATGTAGTTGATAAACTTGCACAAATGAAAAGTAGTATTGTCGTATGGTACAGATATATAAATTAGGCAAAATGGCATGGCTGCTATGCACTATAGCATTATACTATTGTTGGCATGGCTGCTATCTACAATAGCATAATACTAGTGTCTATTTCATAGTTAAATAAAACCAGCTAGTAGTTTCGCCATATTAGATCCATTGGCTGAAGCTACTAGTGTAGCCACGTTAGAATGACATATAAACTTAGGCCAATCACTGGATCCTGAAACAAAATTAAGTTGGTCCAACTACAGTTTGTAATCAAACATGATGTGAAATATTACAACAATACATGTTATCCTGTTTACCTATCCTTTTTTTTTTTTTTTTGTAATAACGGTGTCCAGGCTAGCTTGTACACACCTCGACTAATTCCACCAAATATTTGTCACCTACCACCAACAACAGGTACCAGGTAACTCTACCCACTTTAATGTGGCAATAGCTTGTATCCATGCCTCTGGAAGTGAATGCTTTATAACAATTTAAACAGCGAAAGCAAGAAAAAGGTTACACCTAAGAACAGATAAATTTGGGATCAAAGTTTGACCTTACGTATGAAAAAACCCAGAATTGTGCTTAATAGTGACACTATAAGGAGCGTCTCACTTTGTTTGTCCTAGTTTGAGTTTCACAAAATTTAATAAAAAACGAAGACTTTTGCAACTTGTGGTTAAAAAAAAAAGCCATAAACAATAATTTTTGGGACAAACTGCTAAGGAAAGTAGATGGAGGGATTAATAGTTAAAGTTGGCAGATACTGATTGCAGTCTTCTCATAATAACAAAGAAAAGATTTAACTTACCAATGAATTGCATAGGCCTGTGACTGTGAATAGTTCCAATTCTACTAGTGTTTTGTTCAGAGCTAAGAAAAGAATGGTTGAGTGGTTTTAGGGAGGTGGAGTTGAATTGGAGATAGGGGGTTCGGTGGAATAATTTGGAAGTGAAGGAAATGTACAAGAGAATGAGGAGACAAGTGACAAGAGCTAAGGTTGTGGATATTAAAAACAAGGCTTGTGCTAAGTTTGAGTCACGACGAGGTGCTACAATGTACAACATTGGAGTCGCCATTGTAGCTGCTGTGAGTGCACATTCCAAAGTGCAAACAGCGGGTTTGTAGGTGGAAGCATTAATGCTGTAATAATTACACCAACACAGCTGGGGTAACATCCGCTTTGCTTTAGTTTTTTAACGTCCATTAACGATATAATTAAAAATCAGTAGTGCTAAACGACCAAACAAAATATCGCCAAAATGGGAGTATTTTGGACTTTTACTTTGCAAAGTAGGGGTATTTCCGAAACTTCACCACTTTATTTTTTATCTTTCTACCATTCTTCAAATTTCAGATTATTTATTCTATTTAAATCCCTCCCTCCTCTCTCTTAATCATTACACCTACTTTTTATGTATAAATAATAATATAATATTAGCATGCCTAGTCAAAGGTTTTACATTCATGACCCTACATAGAAAAAATAGAGGACGAGGATTAGGGTAGAGGGATACTTAATAATCGAGTGATTTTCGGTATTTCTACCTTTAGCTTACTCTGCATTTTATTTATATTGGTGTTATCTGTTTATCTTGAACATGTCATCTTGCTTCTCTCAATATGTTTCTCACTGCCGTTATTTAGCTGAGGATCTATCGGAAACAATCTCTCCATCTTATCTCACCCTCCCCAAACCCACCTTGATGGGATATCACTGGGTATGTTGTTGTTTTCTTTTCAAACATTCGTTTGTTTAACTTTTTTCCTTTTCTTATTGTCTTCTTTTTCTTTTAACATTTTTTTTTACCTTTCTTTTACAGGTTTGTTTCTTCTCAACCCATCCACTTTCTACTCCACATATGCCACCCCCTATTCTACCATCAACATTTTCTCTTCCATCATAACCACTACTCGTCAGCACTACTTTATCATGCCTGCTATTCCAAATGCAAAATAAAAAATCTCTCTTGTTGAAGACAGAGGTGGATTATAATTTTCGATAATGCTTATCAACCGATTACATGTAGTATCTATCCACTGGTTGGCTTCAGTGTGATCCTGGTTCGATCCTCTATTCAAGCAGAATACTATTCTATAGCTGGATGGATTCAATGGGTGAGTCTGCTTGATTACTATATTTTTGTGAAAATTATGATCTTGCTTATGTGAGGTGCATGTAACTAAATTTCCATCTTTCATCACAAAATTAAATTACAAAACTGCATTTCTCAAAGATTGCAGACACTTTCTGTGGTGTATAAACTAAATTTTCCTCTTTTATTAAAATATTAGGAGTATAAAACTGCAATGCTGGAAGCTTGATGGCACTTTTGCCTAGAACTCAAAATATCAGTCATCTGACGGTAGTCCACAGGGACTGGTTTTCCATTCTTTCTACTAAGAGTATCTGATCTTTCTTGCTGATTCTATCTATCTTATTAACTGCCTCCGACTAGCTTAGGATTGAGGTGTAGTTTCTTTATTGACTTGTATCAGCTGCCAAAATGTAGTCTCAGTAGTTCCTTGAGAAACTGTCAAGGCAATTTAACTTTGTTTCAAATATGCTACTTTTGCTAGTGAACTAATCTGTTCACAAGTTGATATACTGAAATTCCAGAGTTCCCTAAAGCATAAAAATTAGCAAGCAATCTTGAAATACTGAGCTCTAATATCTAAGTTAGTTATCTCGTATCTATCAACACCTATTTTTTCTGAACCGGTTAAAGTTCGAAATAGGGCTCGACTTATTGGAACTCATAGGTAAAGAGTTGGAGTCGCCACCTAACTTATTTTTAACTAGGCGTATTAGGGTACCTAATTTATTTCTAGCCAATTTTATAATTAACTCCGAAACTTAGTCTACGAACTAGAAATTCTAGGTAAGGGTTCAAGTTAACCCGAGAAGAAGGTGTTAGGAACCTCTCAGGTTCCACCAAATGTGGTTAACGACCGGACTAAATAATTGGGATTCAAAATAATTAAAAGTAACTAAGCAAGTAAACTAACTAGAACTAGACAAATAATTAAATGACTACTATAATATGCATATAATAATTGAGATTGATAAAAGGTTCAATTTCACTAATTGGCTTCTTTCTTGGAGAGTTAAACCAAATACATCTCATAAATCAAATCAGTTAGTATATCAAAACAAATTAATAATGATAAAATGAAAATTAAAAGAAAAATATAATTTAAAAGGTATTTTTTGGAGCGCCGTCTTTTAAAATATTCATCCAAAGGTACCTCGCAAAAATATAAAAATAAATTAGTATTATAATTAATAATAATAGTAGTAGCAGCATCAGTAGTAGTAGTAATAATAATAATAATAATAATGATAAAAGTAATAATAAGAATAATAATATAAAATAATATTAATAATAGTAATAATAATAATAAAGGAAAAATAAATATTGTAAAAGTTTAGGCTCAGAATAGTGTATTGTATCAAGTGGAGGTTAGGGATATCAGTGCGGCTACAAACACGGAGACCGGGCCAATTTGTCGTGCCAAGCACGTCTAATCCCACCACTCTACTATCGCTTACTGTGCAAAGTAAACGTATCGTCATCGCCTATTTGTTTGTCGGAGGGATAAAATCATAAGGGACTGTTGTATCGGGACAGGACTGTTTTGGCCTCCAAACGTCATTGGCCTTGTAGTTTCTGTTCAAATTAGTCCGTAGGCCTCAATATATGTATATATTTTTTCATTGGCCATAGCAGATGTAAGGACTGTCAAATCAGTGCGACACCATGAAGCTGCAAAGGTCTCTAAAGTAATGGTCAGTAATACTTAGTAATTTCAGGAATATATATATGAGTAAAATTGTATAGCAAACAAAATCACGATATTCAAAACTGATAAAACCAGTTTCAAGAAAAGACGAGCAAAACTCAGAACAAAACACGAAGGGTAAAGTCAACACCGATGTTCGAACAGTCGCCGGACGATGACAGAGATCTGAAGAACACGACAACAAAATCGAGGGAGGAGGAGGAGAGAGTGCCCACTGGGGGCATCGCTGCCATTCCCCATCATCCTTTTCTCAATTACAGTAGAGGTCAATCGACAATAAAAGAGGATCGTGAAAAAGGGTCTCCGAGTATAGTGCTTCCCGGCGAACGGAGGCAACACTGAACGAGGTAGTGACAGAGGAAAGGAGTGACCATCAGCGTGCGAAGGTCGGCGTCGCTGCTACTCCAATAACGATGACCGGTGTCTTCACTGATTTTTTTGTCTTAAGACATGTCCCGATCTCCCTTTCTCTTTTTCCGGTGGCTCACAGTGGTGGTGGTTGTGGTGGCATTTTCACCATTGCTTCTGTTTTCCCCAAATCCGTGATCTCTCTGTGTGTGTATATGTATTGTGTATGAAACAATCTGTGTGTGTATGGGTACGGTAGATAATGGTGTGGGTATGTGGATGTCGAAGAAGACGAAGGGGTATGGGGGTGTATATATGCACATACTGTATGTATGGGAGTCTTGGTCTGTATATTGGTGTAATGGGTGTGAAGGAGAAGGAAGGGTGTAGTGTTTTTTACTGGTTTTGATCTCTCTGTGATGATTTCCCTTTTGGATTTGGTTTTGTGGGTCTCTGTATATTGTGTGTATCTGCTGTGTGTGGGTGAAGAATTGTTTCTACTCGTTTTTGTGGACGTTTGTGGAGTGATGGTCATTGCTTGTTTTTGAAGAAGATGATAAGGAGAGGGGTCCGTGTATGTACTGTACTTGTCCCCTACAATGGATGAGTGGTGCCAATTTTAAAGGAAAATCTGAATATAGCCGTTAGGGATTTTCCAAAAAATCGGAGAGGAAAATTGGCGATTTTGGGAGCGATTTTAGGGGATTGAGGAGATATGGGGGGATCTGTACTTGGTGTTAAAAGTGAGGTAGATACGCTGGAAGAGATTTAAGAATAAGATTAGGAGTGGATGTACTTGGTTATGAATTTTGTACAAATTCAAAGTAGATTCTAATAAAGGATGAAGGAAAAGACAAAGTAGGATAAATAAAAGTGAATTTTGGTAGAGATTGAGGAATTATTTGAAATAATTAGGAAATTTGAAAGATTGTCTAGAAAAAGGAGAATTGAATAATTTTGAATTTTATTCAAAAATAATTAGAAGAAATTGCAACTACTTCCTAACAGAATGGATGTACCTCTAGGTTCGTAGGAAAGATTTCACGATAAGTGCTTTAAAAGGAAGATTCACATATATTTAAATTCAAAAGAAATTCAAATATGACAAATCAAGAAGTAGAAATGAATTGATCATTTGTTCAGCTAATATTTTACTTAAATGTGCTAAATAAATAAAAATAAAAATATATGTATACATATTGTATAAAATGGGATGAACGGAGAACCCAACATAAAGATGCACACTCCTCCATGTGAAATATTCATCTTCATAGGAGCTTTTTGATAGTAGTCGTGACCAACAGCCATCAGCTCTCGGCTTATTGGTAAGGTGAGAGCTTCAAGCCCGATTTCAGGTGGCGCACCCTCCACACAAGCACCGCCCGACGAAGGGGGGACGGGGAAAGCTACGAGCCCAAAACCTTCAAAAAATGTATCATAAAAGGAAATTAGAATACAAATTAAACTAATTAAGTATAAATAGCCACAAATATTTATTAAATATTATAAATGCACTAAAATTGCACAGACAGCCACATTTTGACAAATAGTCTAAATGATGTGAAATTACGTAATATAGCCACATTTAAGTATGTAATACATAAGTAGAGGATAACACACGTAAATGCATGCCTTCTAATGAAAACTATGCATAACTAGGTAAATTGCACCTTTAAGTTAAATTATAGCCAATTATGAAAAAGAGGGGGACAAAATTGGGTTTCAACAGCTGCCACTCTTTGCCCGAGGATGATGAAAAGAATCTTCGGGCAAAGATAGTTGAAGGAGTAACCAATTTTGTCATGACGGGCAGACAAAGTGAAAAGGAAAATGAGAGGTCTGGGTATTTTGGCCAAACCCCGATCTCTGAGTTGCCTACATATCTCGAGTTTCACGAGAATCAGGCAGTGTGTAGTTCTAGAATGGCATGTTGTCGGTGTAATATTTTTATAGCGTACGATTTTGGATGTAAAGACTAAGCTAATCCAACTATGTAAATTTTAGATTCGTGTATGCTTTGCCTTTTGGCGAGATAAATGAATAATGAAGCAAAAGCACTATCGAAGATGAGATAACATCAATAGATCGAGCGTAGGAAAAGAGGCTTATAATCATCCTAGTTATGAAAATGTGGCGCGCTACACACCCATAAAGAGGAGTTTATACGTACATAGTTTCCACTTCATCTCGATAAACGAGTAACCTCGCCTTCAATATTGCCTTGACTGGGCTGTGAAACATTTGAGGAGCGAGTTTTATAAATGCGCACGATTCAAACAAATGGGCATGATTAAGCATGAAAACACGCACGATTGATGCAGATAGGCTTGAATAGACAAAGTAGGTATTAATTGGAAGGAACTGCAAAATGACATCCTAATTTGTAATGAAAGATTATGAAGCTTACTTGTGGGAGCATGAGATGATCAGCTCCGGGCGTGTCGGGATTTGACAAAATAGGTAGTTTGCAGGTACAAGAAAGGCATTATCAAAAGACGAGGTAACGTCGATAGATCGAGTATGGGTAAAGAGGCTTGTAATCATCCTAGTTATGAAGATGTGGTGCACGACGCACCCATAAAGAGGAGTTTACATGGGCATAGTTTCCATTACAACTCGATAGATGAGTCATCTTGCCTTCAACATTGTCTTGAATGTGCTGGGGAATATTGAGGAGTAAAGCACGACAAATGCGCATGATTCAAATAGATAGGCATAATTAAGCACGAGAACGCACATGATTGACACAGATGGGCTTGAATAGGAAGGCATACGAAACTGACACCTAATCGACAAGGAAAGATTAGGTAGATCATTGGTGCGAGTATGCAACTATAGCTTTGAGCGCCTTGGAACTCGAAAAAATAGGTAGATTGCGGGTGTAGCAAAAGCATTGTCTGTAGGATTAAGCTTCTTGAATTGGGTTTTGGAATGATGTTTTGTATGTAGTTTAGCTTTTGTGGTTGCGCAATCGGTAGTGATTTTGGGAGCGGGTGTGAGAGTATGGCGCAGGGTCTGTCGAGAGATCAGGGGAGCGCCCTGCAGCAAAATCAAGATAAATGCAAATAGGGATAAAGATAAAGATAAAGTGAACTTCCATGTTGAGCTGAGTTCTCCTTTGTCCTTGTACTTTTCTAGTCTGTTTTTCATGTGCATTGAGTGTTAAGAAGTATATGCTTCTCCTCTGGGGATATTCATTTGCTAAGTGCTTCTCGTCAGGAGCTAATTATTTCGTCGCACCGAGCTGTCATTGGATCGTCTTACTAGTGCAACGCCGGATTTTATGTCCTATGATAAAAGTGAGTTTTGCAAAATAATATGTATGTAAATGCATAAAGAGACTTTCATGTCGTTGGATCGTCTTTCCAATGTTTTTCGTCATTTAAATGTGTATTTGTCACGTCGGGCTGTATACCCCCCTTTTGTATAGAGCTATGTATCTTTCATGCAGAGCTGTCTATCATTCTTTCATTTGGCTGCATACCCTTTGTCATGCTAGGTTGTCTACCATTTTTCATCGAGCTGTCTACCCTATGGGCTTTCTACCCTTTGTCATACCAAGCTTTCTACCACTCTTTTCATTGGGTTGTCTACCCTCCGGGCTGTCTACCCTTTGTCATGCCAATCTTTTCATCGGGGTATCTACCCTTTATCAGGCCAAGCTCTCTCATCGGGCTGTCTACCCTCCAGGCTGTCTACCTTTTTCCATATCATTTTTAATCGGGTTTTCTACCCTCTAGGCTGTCTACCCTTTGTCATGCCAATCTCTTTCACCGGGCTGTCTACCCTTCATCACGCCAATCTTTCTTATCGGGCTGTCTACCCTCTGGCTGTATACCCTGCAAAAATAAAAGTAAAGCATAGTAGAGAAAAACTGAATATTTTTCTTCAGGGGATGTTTGCCCGTTACGTCGGGCTGTGTACCCTACAAACAAAAGTAAAGTAAAGTGCAACAAATAGAATGCAATTGTTATGTCATGCAATGTGCTAAGAAGGCTATCGTGCTGCTTTTATAATGCCTTTTTGAAATTTTTGAGGCCAGCCCTAGTGTCAAGCTTGCGCCTTTTGGAATTTTTGAGGGGATCCTAAAAAATTTTGCCCCATTTTATTGCCTATGACAGATCACCAAGATAGAGTGGTTGCTTTGCACTGAACACCAATGTATTAGCTAGAATCTGTACTCGTCCATTAGTGTGGCGATTGGGTATATCGATGACTATGATTATATGGATACTTGCATGCCCAGACTGAGGTTTGATATTTGAATTTTGCCGGATTTGAAGGTTTTCCAAAATTGTATTTGTCTTAGGTTGTGATTGGGTGTCTTCATGTTTCATGCTTTTCTTTTTGAAAGTCATAGAGCTAACTTTGATGGATTGGCCTTTGTAGAAAGTGTGTTTATGGTTTGGGAGTTGGAGTTTCCCTTTGTTGGTTCTTGTTGTACCATTATCTTGCTTTGGTCAATCTGGCTCTGAACCTTGTTTTTCAGTGCTGGATGTCTTGTGGTGCCATGATATTAAACGTGTAAGTGACGAGTGTAGATCTTGTTGGATCGAATTTAAGAATGGGCATCTAGGGAGTAGTTTGATTGTTGGGTTCAATATCTTTTGACTGAGCTAAAGGAGTAAAGGCGTGAGGTTTTGTCTTTTTGTATGTCCTTGATTGTGTTGCGCCTGATAAGGTTGTTGTTGAAAGTCTTGACAGGGGGGTTGTTTTTTGTGTAAGTTGGGTACAGTGTGAGGTTGTGAATTTTTCCAGCTTCGTCTATATAGTGATTGGATTTCTTTCTTACAGCTCTTGTGTGGGTATAGTGCCAGCTGATTTGTTTGCCTATATACAAGTTGTACGGAAGTAGAATTGGGATTTTCTGGTTCTCTCGGTGTCCCATGTTGGTGGTTTAAAAGTCCTTGTTCTAGAAGAAAATATTTTCAGCTTGGCATGCCACTTCGGCTTTTCATAATACAGATTCTTGACCAATTTCGTTGTTCAAGCGCAGAGCGACCGCAACAAAGTAGTGAAATGCACAAAATCGTGTGGGCACATTAGCAAAGATTTGACGTAAAAATGGCACATAAGCTTAAGAGGATGCCTATACCGCAGATGATGGATTAGTGCTTAAATTTGGAGATTATCATAGAACGCACAGATATCACAAGAGATTGCCTAAGTGCTTTATGCAGCAGTCATGGCAAGGATTTTGGTCAAATGATCAGTGCTTGTTTAAGCGGGAGATGAGGAGTTAAATGTCAATGAAAAGTGGTAAAGATGTTGTATAAGGAATAGATTGTGTTGTGCGACAAAAAGGGGGTTGGCTTTTATCGAACACCAAGACTTTGAGTGCATTTGTCATACTTTCTTGCAAATTTGTCTGTAATTATACCTATGTGTCTTTCAAAGAGATACTCAACGTTTTCATACTTGTCAACCAACTGCTGCAGTATAGTCCTTGCACTAGCTTTCATTGTTGGATAATATCTTATTGCTGAGCTGCCGAACTCAATGTAGGTTGCCTATGTATCATGTGTACTCTTAGATTGCTACGTCCTATTGTAGTAGCCGTTATGAGAATTCATATCACCCCAATAAAAATTTGACCGAAATTGGTCCAAGAAGTTTATTCGCTTGTGCTTTTATATCAAAGCAACCCTTTCTCTTGTAAGTGTCTCAAATAACTTCATCGTCCTGTTTTATCTTTGCTCGTGGGCAGAGATATGCTTTCTAAATGCTTAGGGAGTTCCTAGGTTTGTCATATGATGAGAGCTTTGTCATTGTGTCTTTGCCTCCATTTTCAAGTTGAATTGGCTTGCCTGTTTTTGGTTGTTGCGCGCAAGTCCTTGCTACACTTCTGTCTTTCCAATATTATCTTCCACTGACCCTTTGACTACTATTTTGATCATGATAAGAGCAAGTTGTAAAATGCTTTGGATCACAGTCATATATTGCAGGTGTTGTGAATGTGTAGACTAGAGCAACAAAAATGATCCTTGGATATTGGTGTCAAAAGGTCATGTGGTTTGCAAGTGTGCCTTTGAGTTTGACTAATATATCTCTTGCTCCGCTAATATTCTGCTCCATATGCATAGTGCATGCTGTAACAAACCCTTCTTGTTTTGACCAATCAATGGCGAATGCACTTTGTCTAACCATAATTTCTGCCTTAGTGTTCGACTCAAGCCAATCCTTTTGGATAGTAGGTTTTGGGTTTGGGTAATGAGTTAGAGATAGTTTGGACATGTAAAAGGTTTTAGATATCAGGATTTGGGCATAGAGTAGGGAGATGAGATGCCTGCCTTGGTAGGAGATTGGATTTGGGAAGGGATTCGCCGAAGGTAGAAAGAGACTTAGGGCAACAAACATATTCATGCAATGCGCAAATATCAAATAAGAAATGCATCCTATAATGCGAAGGACAGTTTTACACACGACGATTTGAAAAGCGCTTTGTGCCACATGCATCATTTCGTTTGCTAACAAAATGCGGAGCCTAAAAGATAATATTGCATTTATTGGACTTTTGTTACATTGGCTAATATTGAAAAAATGCAAAAGGTGGAAAACATTGCTAGGAGATTAGATCATGGCCAGTGAACATCTTTTATGCTGATCCACCCCCAAAAGATTCTTATTCTTCTTCTTCGGACGAGTCTCCCTCGGACAAGCTTGCCCTTGATAAGTCTCCTTGAAAAATGATACTGTCTGCATCAGTTAAGAGCCAAGATATATCAAATATGAAGTTCTTCAATATTTCCCCAGCCTTACTTCCTTTCTCCTCTATTCCTTTGTTGGCCACATCGTTCATTCCTTCGCTAGCCCATACACCGATAGACTCTATGCGTTTTGTCAGGAGTTCTGCCTTACTGCGCCATTTACCTTTTTCTTTGTTCTTTCTTTGACCAAACTTTGCCTTTTTGGTATTTTCTCTTGTGCAATTGCTAGTTGTTTGCATAGCCTCTTGTATTCGATTTCTAGCTCATCAGCATTTCTTTTCCTTTTTATTGTTGCTCTTGGTTATATTGCCCTTTCTATATCTTTCTAAGCCTATCCGGATTGTCTTCATCATAGCCTGTGTCAAACCTGTCTCGTCCAATATTCTCGAATCCCATTCGCTGCCTTCTTCCCAAGTTTTAATATCTTGTCTTTGAACGGTATCACTCCTCCGAGAATATTTGCTTTGAATCTTCGGATGTCTGCAATTTAGGGTACAATCTGCTTCTCCCTACTTGTCTATGTGCCCTGAAAGGAGTGTATTGGGAAACTCCTCTAAAGCCCACGAAAATGAGAAATGGATCTCTTTCCAACCGTGTGATCACTGTAGCACTGGGAAAGTAATCATAGATCCATTGTATATTTTTGTTGTCAATTAACAGAATATATGGTGCGAACGTTGCTTTTACAACCAGCTTGTGAACAAACCATTTACAAGAAGCCAAGCACTGGAGTTGCATTAGTTGCAGGACACTTTCTCAAAGCTGGAGCTGTTGGGGCAGATTTTGGAGGCTTCAGGACCTGTTTGCAAGCTCACTGCCTCATAACCAAAAATTGCTCATCGCGATCGCGAAACTGCAAACGCGATCGTGCAAGGTCAAGAAGATGTGCTGCACGATCGTTAGACGTCAGATGCGATCGCGCAGGAGGCTGAAAAGGGATGAAGACAATTGTCTTTGCGATCGCATGACCATAGCCGCGATTGCAAAGCTCTAGTTACTCCTGCCACGGGATCGCGCATGTCCTTGCGTGATAGCGCTGTGGCGATAACCAGAACACTATCTTCTAGTTAATGACTTTGTTTCAGCCCACTTTTGGGGCAATTAAGGCAATATATGCCAAATTTAGAACTAACTATATAAGCCCCTTATGTCTCATTTATTAGGGTTAGATTTTGATGGGATTAATGATTGTGAGATTATTGGCTAAGTTTGTTTGGTTAAGCACATTTTGTCGTTGATTCGCAATTGAACTAGATTCAATTGAGGATTAAATAGTATAGGTTCATTTTGATTGTTGTTTTAAGGGGGGGGGGTGATTAGGCCTCACCTCCTAATCCATATTCTTAATTCTAAATTAATTCAAATTGGGTCTTGCTTTTAATCTTTTCCAATTCTTATTATTTTTGTTTCTTGTTGTTCCATTTATATCATCTGGTCTCAGAGCACATATTGGTATTTGTTCCTACAAACACTATCTAGATTTTGAATATTAAAATTTAAAAAATCACAAAAAAAAAAAAAATACAAAAATAGAGTCATAGGTTTATGTTTCTTTTCGGTAAAATTTTTGTTACCACTTATTGAATGATGATTATAGAAGCTGAAACTTGAAGGAATTGGACAAAAAACAAAGATTGGAGCATCAATCGGAAGAATCAAAAGTTAGGGTTCTTTCAAGTTCATCAAATAGAAAATTGGGGGTTTTGCAATTTAGTTCTTGCTTTTGAAGAATAAACTATTGGGGTTTGTTAGCGGACTAACAAGGAACATATATCTCAAATTTAGAGCAAAAAAAAGCTGGTTTATGAAGATTCAAGTGAAAGGGGTAGCTGGAAAAATGGATTCTGCATAAGGCTTCAGAAAGCTGCGCGATCGCGCGAGGTCAAGCGCGAAAGCGCAAGCCAGCTAATTAAATACTCTTCGCGATCGCGCTCAGTGTACGCGATCGCACCTAGCTGCAAACTTCTTCTACATGATCGCGACAGTTCTTACGCGATCCCAGAGAACAACAATTTCCTGAAAAAACAGTTTTCTTAGATAGATTGCTTGCAACAGCCCCTGAATAGTTTCCGATCAACCAAATTCCAATTTTATCATCAAGTACAGTGAGTTTCTAGATCATAAAAAAATTTCATCCAAATCCGAATTCGTTTCGTGCCAATTCGATTCGTGCTTTATTCTTTCCTTTTGGGTTCACTTCCGAAAGGAACGATTTCCGAATCAAAGGAAAGCAAAGTTGGCTCCTCGAGGGGATGTTATGTTTCAAGTACTGAGGAAGATCAACAACAATGCTTATGTGATCGACCTCCCTGGTGAGTATAACGTGCCCAACACTTTTAATATTGCTGACTTAACTCCTTGTGTTGTAGGCCAAGCATCAGAGACTGAAGAGGGCTCGATTTCGAGGACGAAATCTTCTCAAGAAGGGGAGGATGATGCAGCCCAAATCCGAGCTCATCAGATATTGCTCCACCAAGGCCAGTGACACGAAGCCAAGCCAAGCTCATGCACGATGTGCACATTCTGTTGGCATGGTCAAGAGGAAGTACTTGTTCGGATGCTGAGTGGCCGAGCAGAAGATATGAAGGCTCTATCTGTAAGCTCGAGTCTGAGGAAGGAAGTGACCGAACACTCAAACTTGACGCCGAACACTGATGACCGAAGGGCTACAATTATGCCCGAAGACAAGTGAGCGTCCGATGTCAAATGTTCCCGATCTGAGCAACTGAGCACCGAAGTCAAGAGACTCGAGCACATGGAGTACTTACATTCAGCCCTGCGTGGTCTTTTTTTATTGGTCGCTTGTGACCGTAATTACTTTAGTACCCTTGGGATATCTATATAAACCCCTTAGTATTTCATTTATGGATATCTTGTTGTTGATGAATATTTGATATAGCTGTTGCTATTGAGATTCTGATCAGAGCCGAACCCCAATATAGGATTTTACAAGAACTTGTGTCATTCGGTGTAATCGTTTGAACAAATTCTTCTTTGGTCATTGAATTTCCAAGAAGCATGAGTTCTTCTTGAGGATTGTTACGTAGCATAGGTGCATATCCTTGTTCTTCTGTTGTTTGAACCAAGACCAGTTCCTCGGATTCATTCTAACGAAGCAAGATATGTGTCTTGCTTCTATCTTCATTTTTGTTTATTTTCTGCTGTTCAGTTGCTTAGCTTCTTCTTCGAATAAGCTTGCACCATCTTCCAAGGAATAAAACTCCAAGGCGTGATAGAATGGTGCATCCATAAAATGATTGTCCATATAATGACGACTCCTTCCATGCACATGATAATTATGATTTTGATCCATTTCTTTATCCGAGGGGGACAAGAAGACAAGTGTTGCTGAATACTTTGGGGCCAAGCTCATGGTTTTTGAAAGCATGAAGGAGATTTATGCCAATAACCCAGAGTTTGGCGAACTTTATGCTAATTGTAAGTTAGAGGAAAGGGGAGAAGGAACCAAGTGGTGATGTGGAGAAAAAGAGGTTCCACAAGTTTGAAGTGTTTTGTTTAGAAATAGGAAGTTGTGTTTGCCTAGTTAATCTTGGAGGGAGTTGTTAGTGAGGGAAGCACATAGTCGAGGACTAATGGGGCATTTTGGAAAGGGAAAGACCATGGAGATTCTTAAGGAATTATTGGCCTCAGATGAAGGTGGATGTTGTAAGGGTGTGTGGTCAATGCTTGGAGTGTAAGCAAGCTAAGTCGAAGCTACTTCCACATGGTTTGTACTCATTCCTCCCCATTCCCTTAGCTCCTTGGCTGTCATACCTGATTTTGGACTCAACTCGAGGCGAGACGGGTTTCAGATTTGATTGAGTGAACTCGTTTGAGTTAAGGTTTTGGAATCGCTACCTAATATAGATTCTAAGGCATATTAGGTCACCTAAGTATCTAGAGTTGTGTTCAAATAAGTCTACTAGTCCTTTCCAGAGATTCTATATGGTAAGAAGTCCAAGTGACTCAAGGAAGAAAGTGTTAGGTACTTCCTCGAATCTCACCAAAGGTGGTTACCGTCCGAGTCTTAGTTTTGGGATGTAAGCAGTGTCTATTATCATATGAATACTAACTTGGATTTAACATTTGAGCTAAGATATAACATACTTCCACACCCACATACAAACAGATTTCACATTCGGCCTAGGTTTTGAGCCTAGTCGTGTCTGCGGCCTCTAATATCATAAGCCTAATCATAAGTGTGTTATAGGTGTTCACTCTTGACTTGTACACACAACTAACATGTTAGAGAAGATTATCTATTTAAATAGTCTATTCGTTAGAAAAAGGGACCAAAAAGGGGTTTGTTTTAAAATAAAATGTCGGCTCATTTAGGGTCGGTGTGACTCGTCATTAATTGTCGAGCCCTAACCTTAATGGTTTTTTTTTGTGTAGGGGTCGGATTTTGGAAATATATACTCCCTCCGTTTCAAAAAGGATGAACCTATTTCCTTTTTAGTCTGTTTCAAAAAGAATGACCTCTTTCTAAATTTGGAAAGAAATTTTCACTTTTACTCATCCCTAGATGATTTGTAGCCACACAAATATCTATAACTTATTTTAGACCACAAGTTTCAAAAGTCTTCCCTTCTTTATTAAACTCCGTGCAAAGTCAAATGGGTTCATCTAAAGTGGAACGGAGGGAGTATATAGGACGGGAGGCTGTTTTCGAAAGGAGTTCACAGAAGCACACAAGAGCAAATAAAGGCTATCGCATATAATAGTACTTATATATAGATATAGGCATGCAATTATATGTCCTAAGCAATAGTTGTAACTTTAGAGAAATCATTTTTAAAGTGTACAAGTGACCCCAAGAACTTTATACCACAAGAACTTTATAAGAGTGCTTGAGTATCAAAAATATTTTATATACGTATACAGGCCATCTTTGAAAGGTTTACTGGGCCTGGACTATTTGCGTAAAAATAGAAATAGTTTTAAACACATGAAAAGGGCCTGGAGCTGAAAACATTATGGGCCTGGACTGCTTGCGTAAAAAACACATAAAAAATGCCTGCTTCTTAACAAAAAGGTCTAATTTTAATAAGTAGAACACATATAGTTCCCGTTTACCAAAAATTTAGCTAGTACACTAACTAATCATGCTTTAAGGCCCCTAAACTGTACAGATCCTCAAGAAATGTGGCAATTAAATCATGCCGTCAGTTTTCACAAAGAAATAACTCAGAACCATTTTTAGTCTACTGTTTAATCATGATGCAATGCATACAGGGAGGAAGAGAGTAAGAGAAATGGCCCCTGGGTAGCAGTTTGGCACAACCTCATGGTTGTACTCCTGTTTTAAGAAGATACAGACAGGGTACCTAGTAAATATACAAGTTTGGGGCAGTTTCTAAGGGAAAGGACACAAGCCACAAGTTCAAAGTTGTCTAGTTCTCCTAGAGTTCCAAGTTATACTCAGTGTAAATATACAAGTTTGGGGCAGTTTCTAAGGGAAAGGACACAAGCCACAAGTTTAAAGTTGTCTAGTTCTCCTAGAGTTCCAAGTTATACTCAGTAAGCAGCCATAGGATCAAAATCTAATCACCACAGTCCTGGAATCAACTTAAAAATCCAGATCCTGACTCTCTCAAGCCTCAAGGAGTACCAGGCCATAGCTTGGTCAGTTAAGTCATTCTAAATAACCTGCAAACAGAAAATCAACCAGAGAAAGGGGAAGGGGAAAGACCTGGGCAAAAGAGAGGTCTGCCATAAGTAAGTGCAGCCAAGTGCACCTTTTTGCTGTGTTTCACAGAGGTTCAGAGCAGGTAAGTCATACCAGTGATCTAAAGGAACAAGGGATGGGAAAAGATTATATTAAAAGAACATACACACACATAGGTGTCCTAGTTAGTTAGAGTTTGAGCAACAGTCTCACTTGTTTAGATTTCACCCCCATTAGCAAACATAGATAAGGTTTCAGAAATGCCTAAGTTCCTTTAAGATGACCAGTGCACCCAAAATCCAAAACAAGACCAAGTAGGCAGGTAGTTTAAAAGAGACAGAAATAGGATAAGCATATGCAGACATACATAGTTGCAAACAAATAGGAGTAGGTGAGAGATTACCTTCTGAAAGCTTGTGGCATTATAGTGAATATAGACAGCAAAAGAAGAGCAGGATCAGCACAGACAGTGATGACTCCCATTGAGTCCAGAAACGTTGAAGGTAAAGAGCTACACATAATTTTGCTAGTGTGCTAGTTGTCTCCGAGTCTTTAGTGTTAAAAACTTGTCCTTCTAGGTTGAAAAGAAGTCAGTTTAAATAGGTGTGAGGGAGTCCTGATTCTAACGGGTAAAAGAAACAAAGAAAGCAATGAAATATTACTTCCAAAGTTAGGGAAATTAGTCTAGTATCTTTCCCATATATAGACCAATCAAAAATCTCAAATTAAGGTAAATTGAACCTTCCCAATCCCTGAGATTCCTGTCTTTTGAATACAAAGAGGTCTAGGTTCAAAAATTAGTCAAGGAAGTATATTCTAAGTCTGAAAATATCATGATCATCTTCTCAAATTTCCACAGATTCATTAAATTAGCTATAGTCATCTCCTATTCGAAATATTTAATCCAGGATTTCCAATCAATTCAAGCAGGACCCTTTTTTTATGCCAATCAAACTATCGTTCCAATCTTAAACATTTAATCAAAGAAATCATGCTCTTTGACAGAGTAGGGAGTTGAATTCGAACAAGAATGACCATAGACAGTTTAGGCATTGCCCCTGATTTTCATTAAGAATTATCAGAGATGGCCTAAGGCCTAAATGATGAGCATATTTACACAGTCATGCGAGGTTTCGAAGAAATATTTAACTTCAATCAGTGAGATAATCAAGAATAGCAACCAATGGATTTTAACTAATTAAAATGGCAAGTAATCACATACTCACGTCGATACACAGAAAATATATAGGCAAGTATAGGCATGAATCTCACGAATCTAAAACGTTAAAGAGAAGAAGGGAGATTACCCATTTAAGTTTTGGAATCGGGTTCAAATTGACCCGATTTAGGTCATGCATAGAGTTTTTTCCTTTTTCTCACACTAGTGTCAAATAATTTTAGTAAGGACAGTCACCGGCGTACCTTTCTCCGATGACAGAAACTCACGTCGACGAGAGGTCGAATTTGACCTCCGTCGAAACACCCCAAATAGCACCAAAGTTTTGTAGCGGACAGTGAGGAGAACACAATGGTACCATTTGTTCTCAATTTCGGCGGCGGGGTTGGCCGGAATCGGCCTTTAACAGTATTGACTTAGGGTTAAGCTATCCTTCGTCCAAACCCCATTGAAAGTGGATGGGTTGTGTTGTGGACGACGAGGGGAGTCCAATCATATCAGTTTCCCCAATTTTCACCGGTTGATTTAGCCGGAACGGCCATCAACAGCGGTGGCGATTGAAATCGCCAAAAGGGAGGGGGAGGAGAGAGAGAGAGAGAGAGAGAGAGAGAGAGAGAGAGAGAGAGAGGAGAGAGTCCGGGACAGGGGTTTGGGAAAAAATGTGGAATATTTTGGGGGTTTTGGGGTGTAGAAACAAAGGAAATTAATTTGGACCGCTGGATCATCTAAGTGGACGATCAGGATCGATCCACGCAGGCATGACTTGTAAAAAATTGGCTGATGTGTATGCCTTGTGTATATATGCGTGTATATATGTATAAATATTATATAAATGAGTATAAAATAGGTATAAAATGGTATAAAATAGTATAAAATGGATTCAAAATGATCTGAAAATTATAGAAAATTAGGAAATTAATTTTAATATGTTAGGAAGGCTAAAATGCCTAAAAATTATAATTTTGAGGCTTGAAACAATTTTGAAAGTTTCGTCAAGAATATGAGTAATTGTAGAAAATTTTCAAATAGCTATGGTTTGAGACGATGCTTTTGAAAATGGCCTTAATTATCAGGATATTATGAGAAGGTAATTTTAAAGATAATAGACAGGGTAGGAATGGATACACAAGTGCGTGTAAATTCAAGAACGGTTGATTTTGAAATATAGGAGGGACAAATTGGGTATCAACAGCTTCCCCTCTTTGCCCGGGGATGATGAAAGAGTATTCGGGCAAAGATGTTGACAGTGCGACCAATTTTGTCATGGCTATAGAAGAGCCTACGACTTAAAAGGATGTAGGGTGTTAGGCTGAGATGTTTGCTTCGCTTGGGGTGTGTCTCCTGCAATGAAAATGTGTTGGCAATATAATGTGCATATATATATATATATATATATATATATAAACGTACCTTCTCGCCAGGCTGGACTGTTCTTCCAGGAACATTGCAATATGATATTGTGTCTTTTGCTGTCAAGTGTTAGATTCGACATCGGGTTGTATGCCCTCCGTCGGTGCATTGGGTTCTGTACCCTCTGTGAAAAAAATTAAAATGCAAATCAATATCGAGCCGTGTACCCTCAATCGACGCCTCGGGTTGTATGCCATCAGCTAATTTAAAATGACAAATCGATATCGGGCTGTGTACCCTCAATCGACACCTCGGGTTGTACGCCCTCAGCTAATTTAAAATGACAAATCGATATCGGGCTGTGTACCCTCAATCGACGATTCAGGCTGTATCCCCTCAGCTAATTTAAAATGACAAATCGATATCAGGCTGTGTACCCTCAATCGACTCTTCGGGTTGTATGCCTTCAACTAATTTAAAATGACAAATCGATATCGGGCTGTGTACCCTCAATCGATGCCTCGGGTTGTATGCTCTCAGCTAATTTAAAATGACAAATCGATATCGGGCTGTATACCCTCAAATCGACGCCTCGGGTAGTATGCCCTCAGCTAATTTAAAATGACAAATCGATATCGGTCTGTGTACCCTCAATCGACGCCTCGGGTTGTATGCCCTCCGCTAATTTAAAATGACAATCGATATCGTGCTGTGTACCCTCAGTCGACACCTCGAGTTGTATGCCCTCAGCTAATTTAAAATGACAATCGATATCAGGCTGTACCCTCAATCAACGCCTCGGGTTGTATGCCCTCAGCTAATTTAAAATGACAAACTTTGTCAAAGATTATCTTTTGTTGTGCATTGTTGAATTGGATATCTTTCGTGCCTGCATCCAAAGAAGGATTGCTGAGTTGTACAAGGGGTTTGGTTTGCGCACTCTTGGCTTGTTTCGCGTTCGCGTCCACGCGCGCCGGGATCTTGGCTGAGCTGATAGGGATAATGTATGAAATAGTATATAGTGCAAATGATTTTGAAAGGGAATGGAATAAAATTTTTGTACGAAAGAAAATGCAACAAAATATTTTATCCCATTGAGTCACAGCCGCGTTATATAAAGCGCCAGTGGTCGTCCTTCATGCCGCCAAATGAATTTTGAGGGTGCCCTAAAAATTCTGCCCAGTTTGAATTTTGAAATTTTTGAGAGGTCTTCAAAAATTTCTCTTAAAAATTTCTGCCCGAGTGTTAACTTATGTCCGTCCTTTAGGAATTTTGAGTTCCTAAAAAATTCTTCCAGTGTTGCTTTGTGGGGAAAAGTGAAGTTTTTGCATTTATGCGACCGAACCTTGAATAGGTTGCCTACGTATCCTACTTGGAGAGACATTTCGTGACGTATTTCAGATACATAATGTGTTGCAAGATGTAGAAATTACTAATCAATACGAACTCCTATACATAGTATCTTCTTGAAGCGTCTGAGTAATTGGTTTTGGCCAGACTCCTTGATGTAGATGTAATCCATCGAGGAGAGAAGATAAATATCCATTGTTGCCGTGTTGATGATGGTATGATTTCGAAGACGAAATTTTTTCCAGACGGGGAGGATGTGCAGTCCAAAATTGAGGATGACTTAAGAGCCGGGCTAAAGAGTTATCAGACCTTCATCAATCTTGGATGATAGCTTGGAGAAGCTTCTTTGGAGAACATTTGTCCTGGTGTATGTTATAAGCCTTGGGATTCGTCTATTAGCATTGGTGATGGGCGTTCTAGAAGAATGCTGGCGCGTTGGTACTCGCGGGCACGCGGCCTCTATTTTCTAGACAATTCAGCCGCGTGGCGAGGGCTCGTTATTGGCCTTAATGCGCTGTATTTTTCAGCATTTTTCATTGCTTTTGCATAGCTAGACTTATTTATTTTATGGTGCTTATTTAGCCCCTGCGTGGCTATTGGACATTTAGCACACTTGGTGGCTATTTCTTTACCTTTTAGGCGTGTTTAGGCTCACCTATATAGCCTAACACTTAGTTATTTCAGCACCTTACCTCATAACAAAAGAACGCAGCTTTTTGCTATTCCCAATACATGTTGGAAAACTTGTTCTTTTTGAGTGAAATTTAATTGAACTTGTTCCTTTCCATTGATCATTCAACTTTCATTCCTAGTACTCTTGAGATTTGTTGCGTAGTATAGGTCCTCTTTGGCTTCATCAAGAAGGTAAGTACTAGTTCCTACTTGCAATTCTTGATAGATCAACGAGTGTCTTGCTTTTTAACCTTTATTTTCGTTCTTCATTGTTAATCTTGCATCAGTTGGTATCAGAGCTTTGAAACGGTTTATTTCTACATCCCCCATCATGTTCTTCGTGCTTTAGTTTAGGTCTTAGTTTAGATTTCCAATTAATTTTCATTTTTGATTTTAAAAAAAAAAGAGAAACACGTGAAAAAAAAAATTTGCCGTGTTTATTTGTTGTGGATGATAATACAAACCTAGGGTACAAGAAAAACTTTATTAAAGAAGTGGTTTGTTTGAATCTTGAAGTTTGAAACGATTCTTTAAGAGTTTCTTGAAGATTCTTGGTGTGTTTCTTGATTTTCATCCGTTCTTGTGATTCTTGATTTTTCTTGAAGGAGATACTGAAAAACATTAGAACCTTGTAAGAAGTATTAGGAAAACATGTATTGATCACTCTTAAGCCCTTGGGAACGTGATTCTTGATAGAAAATTGTTAGATCTTGAACAACAACTTGTTGTTCTTGAGTTTGGTTGAAAGAACTTGTTTTTGATCTTGAATCCTTAGTCTTTCTACACGGTTTTTGATCTTGTTTGTTGCTGAAAATTTTGGTGTTAAGGAGGCTTAAAAAACGGCTGCATATAGTGGAAAGAAGGAGGAAAACCTAAGCCTAATTCAAGAAGGAAACAAATCCCAATTCAAAGGGGAGAAGTTACCTACTTCAAAAATTAGTTTTCCTTAAGGTTGGGGAGAGTATTTACACGTTTTTTACAAGGGATTTCAGCAAGGAAAAACGTGTGAAAAGTTGTTGCCAAAAAGTTGTAAAAGTTCTCAAAATTTGAGTTGGAAAACAGGGGAAAAAAGGGGGGAAAAGTTTACCCACTTTTCATATAAAGGAAATTTAGTTTTCCTTAGGCTTCAAGGAGGGATTTACACATTTTTTACAAGGGATTTCAGCAAGGAAAACGTGTTGAAAAGTAGTTGGAAAAAGTGGTAAAAGTTCCCAAATTTGAGTTTAAAAGCAAGGGAAAAGAGGGAAACTTATCCTACTATAAAAAGCTTGTCTGTGTTTGCCTATTTAAGGGTGTTATTCAGATTTTCTCTAGGATTTCCCTATTTCTTTGTGTCATCACTCTTATTAGTAATTCTCAGGTAATTTTCCTACTTAAGTCAATACTAATTTTTGAGCTTGTAGGATTCGTGCTAAATTCAGAATTTCCAACTCCGTAGTTAATTCTTTGGCTTCCCGTGCTCACTTTAAAAGCTGTCCGCCTATAGCAGTCCATAAATTCACCCCCGAAGAGAACTAGTGAACTTGTGAACTTGAAAGGTCGTTAGGAACTTTGATCAATTCGAGGAAGCCA
>JBBBVM010000932.1:0-30260 GCA_037355625.1 Petunia x hybrida
GCAAATTTACATGGGGAAATATTATCGCAGGTAATTATTCGCAGTATTGAATTTTTTAATTTTCGGCATGAAAATCCGCAGGTAATACCTGCGAATAACGTCCCCAGGTAAAATCCCCATGTAAACAGAGCTTTTCTAGTAGTGTGAACGAAAAAACGTCTAATAAAGAGCACTTCCTCCTTTAGACCATACGTAGTGCATAATTTGCAATAAGTCGACCTGAGAGTTCTGAATATGGATGCACTAAGTGAGAAAAAGAAGGAACCGTGACACTATGTAAATTATGAAATTAGATAAAAACACACTACTTATACGTGGAAAACCATATTTGTTCAAAGGCATAAAAATCATTACCTTTTTTTTTTGGTTAAAAACAAAATGACCTAGCCAGTAATTTTCCCCAAAAACTTCATTAACACGACGAACCAAATTCAGGTTAAATTCAATAATCAATGAAACTAACAAGCCAAGGTTAGAACTAATAACCTAGGAAACTAAGAGCCTGTTTGGCATTGCTGCCAAAACTGCATATTTTGAAAAGTACTTTCAAAAAATATATTTGTATAAGAAACAGTTTGTGTTTGGCAAACTCAGTAAAGAAGTACTTTTGATAAATAATTTGTGTTTGACTAATCTTTACAAAAATTACTTTTGATTGTCAAATTACGAAAAGGACCAAGTTCATTTGACATTTGAATTATTAGAAACAAAAGCATAACTTTAAATATTTATTATAAAAGACTTTAGTTAAAAAACTTATTTAGTTAAAATGTAAAACATAAAGTAAAAAATAAATTAAGTTTTGAACATATTCAAGGAACTTGTTATTGTAGTTATAGCTTTGGGAGAGAGAAAGACAAAAAAAAAAATAGGATATCCTATATAAGGTTGAGAAAAATACCATAAAACAAAAACTAGTCCTAAAAGGGAGAGGATTTGTAAAAGTACGTACAAGAAAAATTTGATAAGAGAAATATAATTTTATTTTGAGAGAGATATGGTTAGTTAATGAGGAATAATTTGGTAAATATAAATTTTTGGTAAGAATATTTTTGTTTTGAAAAATTAGTAAACTGCTACTGCTTCTTCGAAAGAGCCGATATTTGTAGCTTCTTCCAACAACAGAAAAACTGCTTCTGCCACTACCTAAATTTTTTTTAAGGCCAAATAGGCTATAACTCTAGTTCCCACACTCTTTAACTCTATAGTTGCTAATCCTTCGAGGTAACTCTAATTTGAAGTCAATAGTTTACCAATAAATACCTTGCAAAATTACTTCCTAATAAGCAAAGATACAACTCTATAACTTACATGCACACAAGTAACCTCGATAGCTCTGATGAGGAACTTGTGTCGAGGTTGTTTCTCTGCATGATCTATTCTTCTTAACTTAAGCCAAATTTCTCTCGCACAATTTGCTCTTAACTTAATGTAAGTGTGCTTATGACCAAATATTGAACCATATACTAATCAAGGTATATTCATACTACATCAAGGATAAACACACTATAGGAAGTGACTACAAAGCAAGCTTCCTGGATGGTCCAAAAATCTTAAATGTTAAAAAGCACTTGTCACTGGCAAACCTAGATGAAGTTGGCTTACAGGCAATAAACAAGCTTGTAATGAAGGTTTCATGGAGAAGGCTAATATGCAACAATAGCAGCCTCTCCCCCCCCCCCCCCCCCCCCCCCCCCCCCCCCCCCCCCCCCCCCCCCCCCCCCCCCCCCCCCCCCCCCCCCCCCCCCCCCCCCCCCCCCCCCCCCCCCCCCCCCAAAGCTGAAGTTCATTTTGTTCATGGCAAAAGATAGGCTAATGAAATGGAGAATCATTGTGCAATCAGCTGGATGAGAGCCATGGTCACCTGTTCTTCTGTGAATTTTCTGCTATCATCTGGGCAAAGCTGTTAAAATGGATGGAATATAATCGAAGGATCACTCAATGGAAAGAGGAGGTTGAATGGGCAAGCAATCATGCTAAAGGCAAGAGTACTGGAGCTGAAATATATAAAATGATAATCACTGAAGTTGTGTACTGCATATGGCAAGCTAGAATGCTAAGGTGTTTCAACAGCAGATCATTGCTCCGAGTGGAACAGTTAGAACCATAATACAAAAGGTACATGATGCAGCCCGAACCCGTGTTAATCCAGTGTTCGAGCCATCGAGACCGGTCACACGAAGTCAAGCCAAGATTCTGAACGACATACAAATCCACTTAGCATGGCCAGGAGAAAGCAACTATTCGGAGACTAACTGGTCGAGCGCAAGATATGAAACCTATATTTGCACGCTCGAACCCGTGGCTGGAAGTGTGCGACCCTGATGAATAACGCCGATCATTAAAGCAACCGAAGGGTTACAATGTGCCCAAGGCAGGAGAGCGTCCGATCTCAAAGTGTCCGAGGCCAAAGAGCGATCGAGCATTGAAGCACAAAAGCACCAGGACATTTATATTTACTTCGGCCCTTTGTGACTTTGTTTTTATTGGTCGACTTTGACCATTTTACTAGTTTACCCTTGGGGCTATCTTTATAAACCCCTTTCATATTTCAATTTAAGTAGTTGTTGTTAAGATACACCTCTTGCACCAGTCTGGATTTTGCTTCCTAGTTGACCTTACCATTTGCATAAATGGGATTACTTAAAAGGATCTTAGTTCTAGTTTCCTTCCCCTTTGCTCTGGTTGCAGCAACTAGAAGTAGAACTAGGCCAGGAATGTCCAAAGTTCGAGTTGAGATTGATCATACGAAACCTTTTGTTGATAATATTTGGATTGGTCAAGAAGAAGAAAGTGTGGCTCTTAAGTGATTTTCGCAGAAACTGGAGTAAAAAATTGTGCCGAAGTAGTGTAAAAGCTGTAAACTCATTGGTCACTATTTGCCTAAATGTAGATGGGCCAAAATTATGGCAGTTGTAGAATAAAAAAATCTAAAGCTAATAAACCAACGGAACAAGCAGAATCTAGCGACACCAGCAAGGTGAATACCCATGAAACTGCTTTGTAAAACCGATTCTTACCTAAGACCTCTATTGTTGATCGTAACAAAGTTGACAGCTAGGTGAAAAATGAGCAAGAGGATAAGGCTAAGGAGGAAAAAAAAAGAACAAGAACAGAATGGAACTGAAAAAATATAAAGGTCAAAATAACTATTTTCAGGACTACTTATGTTCCTAAATATCAAGCTAACGAAGTACAAGAATCAGTTTCAACTTGTGTGGGCAAAACTACGCCACCTACTATTACGGGAACACGAGTCCAGCTGGCAAGACTAGACTTATCTTACAAGGCATCGGGCGCAGAGGACACACACCCGCTCCTAGAGCCAATGACTGTTTAGGCAGCACGACCACAGGACGTAGGGCATACATCCCACCGTCTAGGATTTACAGTCTCCTAGTTAGGATTTAGTATATTCCAGTACCTTGAGTTACAGGCCCATAGCCTTATTAGTATTTGTATTTTAGCTTATTTAGGACTGGGAATCACAACTATAAATACCCTTCCTTACGTTGTGATGTTTTTATGCCAAAGTTTCCTTAATATTTCCGCATGTTTGAACTTGCTATTCGCTCGTTTTATAGTTTATGAATGTGGTTTTGCACTAATTTTATGTCGTATGTGTGTAGGGTATTATGAAGTGCAATTGGAGCATTAAAGAGCATGATCGAGCAAGAAAAGATTGAATTTGGATTGAGGAATGGATCGAGCACGCGAAGGCACGACACGACGCGAGCTGCGGACGAAGAAAGCAGCGAAATAAGCCTGGAGCTATAGGTGGCGCGGGGTGCCCCCTATAGTGCCCACTTTTCTGGTGTGGTTACTGGCGCGTGGCGCCCCAAAAGCGCCCAAGTTTCGACGGGTTCTGCCTGGGTTGGCGCGTTCGGGGGCGCGGGCGCCAGCTACAGCGCCCCTGGAGCGTTTTTGGACTTCCTATTTCGTCTAGGCTTAGGTGTAACTTATTACTAGGCCTTTGTAGACCCTATAAATACTCTTTTACTTAGTTTTTGATAGTAGTTCAGACCTTGGAGCAAATTGGGGAGCTCATAACATCAAGAACAAGGGTTTTTCTTCCTTCCATTAATCTATTACATCATTATTTCATTATTTCATCAATTCTTTGTGTTGTTATTATGAGTATGCGTGGCTAAATCTATCATTCTAGGGTTAGAGTATTTCAAGAAAGTTGATGTTTGAAGATTGATTCCCATTAATTGAATCCCATAACGGGTTGCTTATTCTTTCTTGATTTCACTTGTGTAATTGTCAGGGCCCGATTATTACGCATTATCTATGGTTTTTAGATTGAACTCGAAAGAGGGAATTTAATTATGTAATAAGAAAGAATAGAACTAGTTTGTGAACCCGGGCATCGGGGAACCAATTTGTGAGTAGGATAGACATATACTTGCTCGCCTAGTTTAACTCATTACAGAATTCGTTAATGCGTGCACGTGATTCAACCCATAGACATATAGGGATTGGAGTAGCCTGCATAGACCGTGAAGGAACTGAAGGTTTTCACGGGTACATTTACCCTGTTAGTTAGTACCCCGGGATTTAAGAAGTGGAATCAATTGGAAAACTCAACTGGATTGTTCGTAACTCTGACCCTGGACCGTCTCCTTATTACTGATAACAACCAAGTTTTGCTCTATTGTTTGAATTCACTTTTGCCATCTTAATTACTGTTCTTTAGTTTAATAAACTCATCACTATTGGAAAGATCCCTGAATAGTTTATATAAATTGTTTGCTAGAATTCGGTCTGAATAGTCCTCGTGGGAACGATACTCATCTTATCACTTTATTACTTGTCGACCACGTATACTTGCGTGTGCGTTTGGGAGCAACAAGTTTTTGGCGCCGTTGCCGGGGACTAATTGACTGTTTTCGTTTGAACAATTTATTATTTTCTATCAGGTTTAATTTTTATTTTATTTTTTTATTTTTAGTTATTATTGTATTACTAGTTTACATGGCATCTTTTATGAACAGTGGGTTGAATGATGGTTGCTCAAATTTTATTGATTCTTGTCTACTTTGTGGAGGACATCACTTTTGGGAAAATTGTCCGAGTTTTCAACCCTGCGAGACTGGTTATGTGAATTTTCTACCACCTTTGATTGGAATTTTTGTAAATTGTGTGGTGGTCGGTGGTATGATTGTCCTAAGTGTCATGCTCCTTCCCCAATAATTTTTGTGATGATTCTAATGATGTTTGTGAGTTTGACAGGAGCGATAAAGTGCAGGTTGTTAGCGAAACTTGGCTAATGGAGCAAGCCAAACTCTTAGAAGCTTATGGGGATTTCAGGAGGTGAACTTACAAATATGACGAGGCAATTTATGGAAGAAAGGGTTGTGCTCGGGCAAGAGATCGACGAATTTGGCTTGACTATTCACGACTTGGAGGAGAATTTGAGTGATATGGTTGAGGTGTCTGATGAAGCTCAATTATCAGTTGTCGTGATTAGTAGATTGAGATAGAAGAGCTTAGAAGCCAATTTGAGGAGCAAAAAGTAGAATTCCTACCATTCGACCCAATAGCAGTTGATGATGCCAAGGTTGAGGAAATCACATTAGAGTCAAGTGAGGAAATAGAAAACATCATATTTGAGGACTCTAGTGTTTGTGCAAGTGAGGGTGTCAAAAGTAATGCAATTTTAGAATTGAAGCGCATTGGACCTCATTCCAATCATTTTTCAACATTGTGTTTGGATGGTGACATGAAAATTGAGCCACCCGAGCCTATGAAGAAACCAAAGGAGGAGGAACAAGGTGCTTATATTTTAAAGTTTGTGATGCCGAGGAGACAAAACGATATCCCTCATTTAAAGGCCAAGAAGTGCAAAATGCGACATTGGTTACTTGGTCCTTTTGTATTGTTTCCACCCACCTCGATACCACAGTCGTAAGCTTGAGGCAAAGTTTGGGATTCAATTCATAAGTTCAAGGTGGAGGAAAAAGTGATGAAGTTGTCTTCGTCGTGCCGCGACGTTAAATCAAGCGCTTCTTGGGAGGCAACCCAATTTGTTTGCTTTACTTTTATTTATTTTTATTATTATTTTTATGGTTGTATATTACTTTGGGTGATTCTTTGGATTGCAGGTTCATGTAATGTCGAGTTTAAGTGTGGGGTGTCCTCACCCTTGCCTAATATTGATGACCTGCTGGGGGAAGTCTGAGTACCCCTTGCTCTACGGACGTTTGGTGGGTTCGTAATGGAGGATTAGGACCGCACTCCATCGCACCCCTCAGGGAAGTTTCTTTACCTTGCATTTTTATTTTTAGCACTGAGGACATTGCTTGATTTAAGTGTGGGGTGGGGAACTCTCCCTTATTTTTGAGGTTAGGGATGCATGTACCATTAGGATTTTTCTTTTGTCACTTGACTTTTTTTTTATTTGTTTCTTGCTTTAAATATGAAAAAATTGAAAAAAATAGAAAACCAATGAAAAATTCAAAAAGATTTTCCTTTTAGTTTTTATTAGTGGTACATATCATCCACCCCGTGGTTTTTCTTATGGCCTCGGTTCTTTTCCACGGGGAGACCTTTGAACCGGGCAGTTTTTATTTTTTTTAGGATTAGAGTAGTTAGTTGTTAGATGGCCCTAGACGAAAGGAATAGGTGGAATGCTAGGTGCCTTTGATTTGTTTGAGACCGGTGGACTTGAACTTGTTGCATGTGCTATTTGTGGTGTTTCTAGTTTTAAATTGTGATGCATGCTTAGGAAAAAAATGGAACGACCCCCTTGAGATGCTTGAGTCCACTTGCTTGATTTTATTGTGAACCTTTGTGCATTAGTGCTTAAATTTCCACAAGTTACACTGTAGATGCTTGATTGAGAGTTGTTGATGGAGCCTTTTTGTGTGGATCATGTGCAATGTGTGTGTGAGGCATGTTCTTGTTTACTCCATGTTGCATATTAATGTCTAGAACTTGCCCCGTGTGTGTGCAAAGCGAAATCCTAGGTTTGCAATCGTCGGGAAATGATACAAGGCCTTCTTTTGATTTGCCTACCCTTACATATACACCTTGGAAAAAAATTGTTGTTGTGATTCTTTGACCCTTTTTGTTGGCACCCACACCCCGAGCCTACCCATTTGTTCTAAATTGAATCTTTTGGTCCTTTACTCCTTAAGCACTTTATTGATATTGTGTTGTTATTTTGGATTGTGGTTGGATTTTGGGAGGTTTTTGAGTGGAACTAATGAAGGGGAATAATTGTTAAATTGTGAAGTAGTGAAAAGCATTGGCAAGGTTGGAAGAGAATGAAATTGAAAAAGAAAAAAATAGCAAAGTTGAAAAGAAAAGAAAAATTTGTGGAAAAAGAAATAAAAAGAGAAAAAAAAATATCCATTCCTTGCTAGTGTGTGCTTAAAAGAAAAGTTGCTACTTGTTGAGAAGGTGTGTGTGAAAGTTGTTGATTGGGTGGCTTGATGAGATTGATGCTTAACTTGAATGTGATGTATTAAAGTGCTTAGGGAGGTAGTCACTATTGCCCATATATATCCTACCAGCCCCTTAGCCTACATTACAACCTTTTTAAAGTCCTAGTTAATCCCGATTGGAGTGAGCTTATATTAGTGGAGTCCTACACTACGGGCAAGCCCTTGGTATGTTGTGTGTGACATGTGAGACTTTCATGAGAGTGAGTGAATTCATTTGTTATTGCCCCCGTTCTATTCATGATATTTGTTTGTTGTGTGTGATTTTTGGGGGGGGGGGGCACTCTTTTGCTTCATTTTGGTGAGGGCACATGGTTTGCATGAAATAGGTGAAGTCGTGGCTTCTTGGTTGAGTAGATAGGTGTGATTTTGTGGGAGCATGGTTGCAATGAGTTGAGTTTGTGCATTTGAGTTGTCTTGGGGTGGTTGTTCTCATAATTTTGAGTTTGTAAAATTATTGGCATGTTTGTGGACCCATAGTAGTCATGTGTGCCTTGGTTCAATAGTCGGTATCAACCATAGTCATAGGCAGACCTGTTTTACCTAGGTTGGGAAGTTAGTTGTGACTTGCTCGAGGGCGAGCAAGGGTTCAAGTGTGGGGTGGTGATGTTTGGCATTTTATGCCAAAATTTCCTTAATATATCCGCATGTTTGAGCTTGCTATTCGCTCGTTTTATAGTTTATGAATGTGGTTTTGCACTAATTTTATGTCGTATGTGTGTAGGGTATTATGAAGTGCAATTGGAGCTTTAAAGAGCATGATCGAGCAAGAAAAGATTGAATTTGGATTGAGGAATGGATCGAGCACGCGAAGGCACGACACGATGCGAGCTGCGACGAAGAAAGCAGCGAAATAAGCCTGGCGCTATAGGTGGCGCGGGGTGCCCCCTACAGTGCCAACTTTTCTGGTGCGGTTACTGGCGCGTGGCGCCCCAAAAGCGCCCAAGTTTCGACGGGTTCTGCCTGGGTTGGCGCGTTCGGGGCGCGCGGCGCCAGCTACAGCGCCCCTGGAGCGTTTTTGGACTTCCTATTTCGTCTAGGCTTAGGTGTAACTTATTACTAGGCCTTTGTAAACCCTATAAATACTCTTTTACTTAGTTTTTATAGTAGTTCAGACCTTGGAGCAAATTGGGGAGCTGATAACATCAAGAACAAGGGTTTTTCTTCCTTCCATTAATCTATTACATCATTATTTCATTATTTCATCAATTCTTTGTGTTGTTATTATGAGTATGCGTGGCTAAATCTATCGTTCTAAGGTTAGAGTATTTCATGAAAGTTGATGTTTGAAGATTGATTCCCATTAATTGAATCCCATAACGGGTTGCTTATTCTTTCTTGATTTCACTTGTGTAATTGTCAGGGCCCGATTATTACGCATTATCTATGGTTTTTAGATTGAACTCGAAAGAGGGAATTTAATTACGTAATAAGAAAGAATAGAACTAGTTTGTGAACCCGGGCATCGGGGAACCAATTTGTGAGTAGGATAGACATATACTTGCTCGCCTAGTTTAACTCATTACAGAATTCGTTAATGCGTGCACGTGATTCAACCCATAGACATATAGGGATTGGAGTAGCCTGCATAGACCGTGAAGAACTGAAAGGTTTTCACGGGTACATTTACCCTGTTAGTTAGTAACCCGGGATTTAAGAAGTGGAATCAATTGGAAAACTCAACTGGATTGTTCGTAACTCTGACCCTGGACCGTCTCCTTATTACTGATAACAACCAAGTTTTTGCTCTATTGTTTGAATTCACTTTTGCCATCTTAATTACTGTTCTTTAGTTAATAAACTCATCACTATTGGAAAAGATCCCTGAATAGTTTATATAAATTGTTTGCTAGAATTCGGTCTGAATAGTCCTCGTGGGAACGATACTCATCTTATCACTTTATTACTTGTCGACCACGTATACTTGCGTGTGCGTTGGGAGCAACACGTTGTATTTTACATCGGGTGATTCAACACCGAATCCGACTATTCTAAAGGAATAAGAATTACTCTGACTTTGTCTTAATTATTTTGTCTTGTTTATTCATTACTGCTTTCATTATATTTACATAATTTTTGTTGTAGTTACTGTATTGCTTGTGACCCCAACCATAATTAATTGTTTAACCTAGACGTACAATTTAGGTATAAATAGTCTGGCGTCCACCGTGGGTGAAACGACCTCGGTTAGTCGTGTAGGAAGATAGGACTCCGATTGGCGTGCCGATAATTTTAAAATATTTGTAAGGTCTATTGGGACTTGTCTATAATATTTGAGCTAAATCAGACCTCGTTTGGTAGGCATCGGAAGAAGGTTTCGGTTTTATTATCGATAAATATTAAAAAGAGATTTTCGAGCTCGGTTTTGGCGAATGAGCTCCGATTCAAAATCCGAAAGCGCCGTTAGGTTCGTATGATTATTTATGACTTTTGTGAACTTTCAAAAATGAATTTCGATGTTGTTCGGCTAGTTTCTGCAAAAATGCCGAAAGTTAAATAATTTGACTTGTTCTATCTAAATTCGCATCTTAAGTTTCGGGAGTCCAATTTGAGATCCGCCTTTGTGAGTATGTTACATATATTTTTATAACTTGTATCTAAAAGTTGGGATTATTTCGAATATCGTAGGATATCGTTTTAATTTTTGTCGCAGCAGCGAATTTTAAAGGAAAAAAAAGGGAAAAGACAAAATAGGAAAAGAACGAAAATGAGCAAAAAGTTAGGCGGTGGGCTGGTGGGATATGTATATATCCATGCAGCTTCATTTGAAGCTTAGAAACAGAGAAGAACAAGATAGAAACATGCAGAGAGAAAATAAAATGACGGGGAGGAAGAAAAAATGCCAGAAAATGCGAAAAGAGCTGGAGAAAAATAGTATTTTTTTATCCCAAAATATTCAGGTAATGATTCTAATATATTATTTGAGTTTATTACGTGTGTTTGAATATATTTAACGGTAAAACCTCGAATATTAGACATCATTTAATAAGTTCAATTAATAGTTTAAAGAGACAAATGGACCCCGATAATGGAATTAATTATATATTCGTACTCAGTGAGTTATGGGCAATATATAAATGTAATTTATTTGGGGTTTGGTTATGCGACCTTAAACTCGGTACTTAGGCCTGGCCTGCGTATTGCGTATACCAATAGGGTATCAGGCTCCTAATCGGATTGCCCTAAGATGTGAGGAATGAAGCCTTTAGCCTAATTTGATATATTTTCTTGCTTATTGAATAGAGTGGGATTGTTAGGCAATGAAATCAAAGGATAAAGCGGTTGTTGATTAGCAGTGCTAAATTTTGGAAGAGGTAAGTGTTTATATCCATTTCTTTGGAGGCAATTAGCCTCGTGGATTTTCTACCACGTATTCCTTAAGTGTGTAGCTGCCGATAGGCGTACTCATTATGCCATAGTTTTGAATTTACATTGTATATTATATGTTATGTCCTGTGGTTCGTATTGCATTGAGGGTTAGAGCATTGTATTCTGGCTGTGAGTTGGCATCTACTTCCCGGTTGTCGATGAGAGTCCCACGCCGGTGAAGGTTATTATTGCATCACATTGCATTCATATGCATTATATGTCATTCATATGCATTACATTGTATATCATATTGGGTGCAGGAGTATTCCACCCCAGGAGCAGGTGTATTCCGCTCCATTGCATCATATTGTGGGTAGGAGTATTCCGCCCCAGGAGCAGGAGTATTCTGCCCCATTGTATCATATTGAGGGTAGGAGGATTCCGCCCCAGGAGAGTGCAGGAGTATTCTGCCTCAGCTTTACATTATATCGGGTGCAGGAGTATTCCGGCCCAAGAGAGTGCAGGAGTATTCTGCCTTTGGTTATATTATATCAGGTGCAGGAGTATTCCGCCCCAGGAGCAGGAATATTCCGCTCCAGTTAGTTGTCAGATTGGATTCCCCTCGAATGCAGGAGTATTCCGCTTCGAGATGGGATGGCGGACACATGTGACTCTTTGCATCATATTTCATTTCATTTCATCTCACTTCATTTTATTGCGTCTCAATTCATACCATTCTGTAGACTTGCGGTACATGACTACTGTTCTGCTTATATATGCATTGCTTATTTGTTAACATGTTTCTGGCTCATATTCCTGGTTGAGTTTATGGTTTCATACGTGTTTCCAGTTATTATCTGGCTCTGCCTTTTCATAATTTAAATAGGAGGAATTTGGTCTATCTGTTTCTTTTCTCCCTGGTTAGCTATCCTATTCCTTGAGGTGGCTAGTCTGCCCCACTTATTGAGTCCTTATGACTTACCTTGGTTTGTTGTTTGTTTCTTGTCTATCTATTTCGTTTCGGCAGGTTCGCTCCAGGATTGAGTTGGCCACGTTGTGAAGGAGCGAAGACGACTTTAGCTGTCAGGGTGAGCCAACTTTTATTCTGGATGGCCACCAGTTTATTGGTTTTTATTTCAGTTGCATTTTGCTCCCTTCAGGAGGTATCTTTCTTCTTTTGTACTCTTAGATGTCTAGTCTGGATAGCCCTAAACCTAGTATGTTGGGTAGTCAGCTGTAATTCTTTTGTACAGCTTAGAGGTATCAGTATGTCAGTATTTTCTTAAGGCTTGTTCTTAATTATGAATTGAATTATATTTATTTTTCTAAATTAATTGGTAAGGGTTCGCCCGACGGGTCTAAAGGAGGATGTCGGGTACCCGCACGGCCTAGCCGGATTCTGGGTCGTGTCAGTTGGTATTAGAGCCCAGTTTAGAATCTATCCTGAGTAAGACAGTGTCTAGCAGAGTCTCGCTGATGGGTACGTAGACGTCCGTATTTATCTACGAGAGGCTATGATTCCATTTAGGAAGTTTCTCTTCCTTCTTTCCTGATCGTACCTCGGTCTGGGATGCAAAAGTATTTTTGTTAATTCCTTCGTGGTAATCGTGAAACCTCGTGCGACAAATCATCAAATGGTATGAGTTCAAGACGAAGCAGTCTAGCCTGGGGCTAGGACTGACGAAGCCCCGAGAGTTTTTATCGTGCTGACGATCTAGTTACGGAGGTCCCAGCTGTATGAGCTCGCGATGGGCAAGGGTGCAGGGCCTTATGGTTCCCTTGGCTCTCTATGATTCTTTTGCGAGAATCTTGGCGACGCAGATACCGCAAGAACCTATTATTCGCTAGGCAGCTTATCAGGTTGCCGCAGATGGAGACATTCGGTCTCAGGGAGCTCCTGTTCAGGTCTTAATTTCCGCAGTAAACTATGTTCCGAAGGCAGCATGTGGTTTGCCTCTAGTTATTCTGGCTAGTCAGCTAGCCTGGGTAATAGCTCGGTCCGAGTGTCCGAAGAGGCTGCATTATTTTACTTAATTGAACCCTCCTGATGTTCTTAGGGCATGCATTAAGTGAACCCTGTGTAATTTTTTTAAAATAAAATGATGTTAGCGTATCCTTCGGCTCTTGATTATATCGAGCGGTATGATGTTGATTATTCTTCTTTCCAGTTTTAGGGGTCCAGCCTTGGATTGGTAGACCGCTCTCTTATTAGCTAACTTGGTTCGATCTTTCTTCTAGATTCGGAAAAAAGTTCCTCTCGCCCAGCGAGCGAAATGAAAAAAAAGCATCGCCAGTTTAAGTGGATTAGACGGGGGTAGCCTGTCGGTTAGCCTGTTGGTTTCGGAATATGAGATTGAATTCAATAGAATGGCTAGATATGAATTAGAACTAGTCCATCCGCCTTTCGAGAGATTCAAAGATTTATTGATGACCTTTTTTTCCTTGAGATCCCAGATGGCTCAAGAGATTGAGGTCGGGATTTCATTTGATGTTGTTGTTGATATTGCTCGAATGTACAAGGCATACCATAAATTAGAGCGGGAATAGTTAGAGCGGGAGAGCAAGAGATCCCGTAGCCCTAGTAGGTAACCATGGTACCTCCTTTGGAGGTAAGAGTTTTGATTATTTTGGGAGGTCACCTTCCAGGTTATCTCAGCTTGTGTCACGTGGTTCTTAAAGTGCGCCAGTAGTTCGTCAAGATCAGACCTAGTTTTTCTCTTTATAGCTATCAACAACCTGTCCAGCTTCCATTTTCACTAAAAAGGTGTTATCAATGTCATGAGCCTGTCATTTTTGGTAGAGTTCTCCGTTAGTCTGGCAAGTAGGCAGTTGTCTTTTCTCTCGTTATCAGGCATCTGCGCAGTTGCAGGGATTTCATTTAGAGCTCAATCAGTAAAAGAAATGCCACCATCCAGTAGAAGTTGAGAGTGTGATGGCAGTGGTTCTTCAGAAAGTGATTGTCAGGGTAGTGGCTCAGCTCAGCTGTAGAGGCAGTTCTAAGAACTGCAGTGTGGCAGGATGTTGAGGTGTCTGAGGTAGTGCATCCATATATTATTCTTCTCTTAAATATGAGTAAGATTCGATTCTTTCGATCGATCTAGAAATGGTGTGTCTTATCATGTTTCAATAGTTTCCTTGGATGTCGTTTCTATTAAGAATCTATTGCGGTAGAGGGGTGAGTTTCTGATACGATTTATTCCTGGCATTTATGAGACCCTACTAGTTTATCTGATCTAAATATGAGAGACTTGACAGTGAGTGTCGCTATTGCCTGCTTGGCATCCTGTTATGCCACCTTGTGTTATTATGACAAGTCATTTTACCTCTCTCCTCGGAAATCAGTGTTGGTAGGATGATGGGTTTCTTATTCGTCACCATCAGGAAGTGTCATTGTTTCTTCCGGTGTAAAGTGGTTAGTAAGTAATATTCGATCTATGTATCTCCTCTTGGGTTCAAAACGCTAGTAAAGTCATGTTATCCTATGAGCTTGTCTGGGTTATAAAAGGGTTTCTGGTAAATTGTTAGAGTTTCCTTCTTATTGAGAGATTAAATTGGCGTAGATGTTGTTCCATAAAGCTTATCTAATATCTATTTCTTCAAGTGCGATTCTTTGGTTAGCCTGACTCGGAAGTAGTGTAGCTCTTGGAGCCAACCAAATAAAAAGATGAGCTTCCTGAAGCTCTAATTATTTCTATCCTCAGTCCATTGCCATCCGTTCTTTATTCGATACTGGTGAGCTTAGGCAGTCAGTAACCTATTGTGATGTTCCCTATGTTGAGCCAGAGTGCGTGTCAAGGTAACCGGGTAAGTACATTGTTGTTTTTCAAGGCTACTACGGGTAATGAGAGGCATCATTTGACCTTGATTTAATCCATCAAGCGATGGTGCTTATAGAAAATGTATGGAATTGTGAACTCGAGAGTTGCAGCTGTTTGGCAACTCGAAAGGGTAGTTTGGTAGCTTAGGTCTGCCTACATTCAGTTTTAAGCCAAATCTTCTTTAGTCCAGCAGACTGTGCGGGGATGATTATCCCTATTCAAATAGCTGCATGAGTTTGTGCTTTAAGTGGAGGAGACTTCCTCCAAATACTGAATGGTAATACTAAATCTCTAAGGCGTTGATACCACTTTTGTCACGATCCAACCTAGGGCCACGACAGAAACCTACAATGATTGTCGATCATTGCTAAAACCACTTATAATTTATTAATGCTAGAGATAAGCTGGCAACCTGATCATATATACGTACCTATCGGCTGAAAGTATAAAGTCTGGAAAGATGACACGACTTTAACTTGCTGGCAATTAGAACACTGAGCCACAAATTCTGCTATATCACACTTCATTCCGTCTCACTAATAAATCTGATTAAGATCATGGTACATCTTAGTTGAACCTAGATGAACAGTGTATTTGGAATAATGTGACTCTATCATAATCTGTCAACGTAAATCTACAATATCAGGAACACAAAGTCTATCTTTATACATGAGAATACTGTAGTAGTAACCCTGTACGGTGACTCTGATTTTCTTCTGGCTATTTGTCTGTATTCAACTAGAACTTGATCCTCATACTGACGCTATTTTACTTCAGAAAATTTAGAGTTAAAGGTCTAGTGCAGCTTATCGTCCATCCATCATTGGCATATCTCCTTCACACCTCAACTCTTTGAGAAGTTGCTTTAGCGTTATAAGTGCGCATGTAATGAACTTTGTTGCTGGTATTCTGCCTCAGCTCATGGTCAAACTACATGTCTCTTTTATTTTTACTTTTTGAAGTCATAATAATTTCAATTCAAAGACAATACCCTGAGGTAGATGTTCAGTCTGAAGATCATTCTTGTTCCACATCATACTATCCAGTAGTAGTTGCATGATGCTTATCCTTATACGATAAATACTGTTCAGATGAACCTTTGACATACATTAGGATATGAGTAACTACATTCCCACAAGGAGCTTGCGGAACAACACTAAAATCAACTGAGATGTTGCATAGTGAATTCGTAAAAATAATATAGCTTGCATCAATCTTCTATAGTGTGTATTGACAAGGTACTTCAAAAGCTCCCTTATTGCATCAAGCGTAAGCTAATTCTTAGTTCCATCAACCTGTTCTATATCGAAGATATATCGAAGAGGTGATTATCGGCTGAATCATGTTAATCCATCCAAGGTTCCGTGTATCTTTGCTTCGAAAATGTAGAACACTCCTCTTGTAATCGAGGAAGGATCATCTTAGTCAGAATAATCCGGGCAATGGTATTATCGTATTATCCATATATGTTTTATTCCAAGAGTTCGGTTTCGTGTTATAATTTTAATTCTGTAATCATGAGAAAAAATTCCATGAGATAGTTTATGAAGGTCGTGCAAGTTCTTTTGTTATCAGCGTGAATCTTGCTTTAGACTTAGGTTCGTTCGAGGACGAGCGAGAGTTTAAGTGGAGGAGAATGAAACGACCTCGGTTAGTCGTTTGGAAGATAGGACTCCGATTGGTGTGCCGATAATTTTAAAATATTCGTAAGGTTCCATTGGGACTTGTATATAAAATTTGAGCTAAATTAGACCTCGTTTAGTAGGCATCGGAAGAAGGTTTCGGTTTTATTATTGATAAATACTAAAAAGAGATTTTCGAGCTCGGTTTTCGCGAATGAGCTCTGATTCGAAATCCGAAAGATCTGTTAGGTTCGTATGATTATTTATGACTTTTGTGAATATTCGAAAGTGAATTTCGATGTTGTTCGGCTAATTTCTGCTAAAATACCGAAAGTTAAATAACTTGATTTTTTCTATCTAAGTTCGCATCTTGAGTTTCGAGAGTCCAATTTGAGATCCGCCTTCGCGATTATGTTACATATATTTTGTATAACTTGTATGCAAAAGTTGGGAAAATTTTGAATATCGTAGGGTACCGTTTTAATTTTTATCGTAGCAGCGAATTTTAAAGAAAAATAAAGAAAAAAAGAGGAAAAGACAAAATAGGAAAAGAACGAAAATGAGTAAAAAGTTAGGCGGTGGGCTGGTGGGATATGTATATATCCATGCAGCTTCATTTGAAGCTTAGAAACAGAGAAACAAGATAGAAACATGCAGAGAGAAAATGAAATGACGGGGAGGAAGAAAAAATGCCAGAAAATGCGAAAAGAGCTGGAGAAAAATAGTATTTTTTTATCCCAAAATATTCAGGTAATGATTTTAATATATTATTTGAGTTTATTACGTATGTTTGAATATATTTTAACGGTAAAACTTGGAATATTCGACATCATTTTAATAAGTTCAATTAATAGTTTAAAGGGTTAAATGGACCCCGATAATGAAATTGATTATATATTCGTACTCAGTGAGTTATGGGCAACATTTAAATGTAATTTATTTAGGGTTTGGTTATGTGACCTTAACCCGGTACATAGGTCTGGCCTGCGTATTGCGTATACCCATAGGGTATCAGGTTCCTAACCGGATTGCCCTAAGATGTGAGGAATGGAGCCTTTAGCCTAATTTGATATATTTTCCTGCTTATTGAATAGAGTGGGATCGTTTGGCAATGAAATCAAAGGATAAAGTGGTTGTTGATTAGCAGTGCTAACTTTTGGAAGAGGCAAGTGTTTATATCCATTTCTTAGGAGGCAATTAGCCTCGTGGATTTTCTACCATGTGTTCCTTACGTGTGTAGCTCCTGATAGGCGTACTCATTTACGCCTTAGCTTTGGATATACATTGTATATTATATGCTATGTCCTGTGGTTGGTATTGCATTGAGGGTTAGAGCATTGTACTCTGGCTGTGAGTTGGCATCTACTTCCCGGCTGTCAAAGAGAGTCCCGCACCGGTGAAGGGTTATTATTTGCATCACATTGCCTTCATATGCATTAAATGTCATTCATATGCATTATATTGCATATCATATTGGGTGCAGGAGTATTCCGCCCCAGGAGCAGGAGTATTCCGCTCCATTGTATCATATTGAGGGTAGGAGTATTCCGCCCCAGGAGCAGGAGTATTCCGCTCCATTGTATCATATTGAGGGTAAGAGGATTCCACCCTAGGAGAGTGCAGGAGTATTCCGCCTCAGCTTTACATTATATCAGGTGCAGAAGTATTCCGCCCTAAGAGAGTGCAGGAGTATTTCGCCTCTGGTTTATATTATATCGGGTGCAGGAGTATTCTGCCCCAGGAGCAGGAGTATTCTGCTCTAGTTGGTTATCAGATTAGATTCCCCTCGAATGCAGAAGTACTCCGCTTCGAGATGGGATGGCGGGCACATGTGACCCTTTGCATCATATTTCATTTCATTTCATTTCATTTCATTTCATCTCACTTCATTTTATTGCATCTCAATTCATACCATTGTGTAGACTTGCGGTTCATGACTACTGTTCTGCTTATATGTGCATTGCTTATTTGTTAACATGTTTCTGGCTCATTGGTTGAGTTTATGGTTTCATACGTGTTTCCGGTTATTATCTGGCTCTGCCTTTTTATAATTTAAATAAGAGGAATTTGGTCTATCTGTTTCTTTCTCCCTGGTTAGCTATCCTATTCCTTGAGGTGGCTAGTCTGCCCCACTTATTGAGTCCTTATGACTTACCTTGGTTTGTTGTTTGTTTCTTGTCTATCTATTTCGTTTCGGCAGGTTCGCTTTAGGATTGAGTTGGCCACGTTGTGAAGGAGTGAAGACGACTTCAGCTGTCAGGGTGAGCCAGTTTTTATTCCGGATGGCCACCCGTTTATAGGTTATTATTTCAGTTGCATTTTGCTCCTTCAGGAGGTATCTGTCTTCTTTTGTACTCTTAGATGTCTAGTCTGGATAGCCCTAAACCTAGTATGTTGGGTAGTGAGCTATAATTCTTTTTTACAGCTTAGAGGTATCAGTATGTCAGTGGTCTTTTTAAGTCTTGTTCTTATTTATGAATTGATTTATATTTATCTTTCTAATTTAATTGGTAAGGGTTCGCCCGGCGGGTCTAGCGGAGGATGTCGGGTGCCCGCACAGCCTAGCCGAATTTCGGGTCGTGTCAGTGTGGCCCAGACAATTGTAGGTATTCTACTATAGAAAAAGGCGCAATCATGTCTGACGACGATAGCATTCCAAAGAACACTGCAGACGCAGTAGACGAGTCCGCAAATGATACCAATGATCCCAGCTTACAACCTAGGGATCCCATTGAGCAGCCGAAAGACACCTCTCGAGAACTGATCCTTGTTACCAATGACCAGGAAGGCGATCAACCTGTGGGAGGTAATTATTAATTCAGAGGTTTCCTTGTAAATCTCCTCAAAACAGCGTCCGAGCAAAACTCGAAAAACATAGTTAATGGGATTTCCCAGAAGTTAGGAGTGATGTTTGCCGAATCGTCTCAGAGGCCAGCATCCCCCCAAGGACCAGTGCCCACAAAAAATTCATGAGTATTAGCTCCTAATCGAAGGCTCAACATGGATTCTAACCCTGGAGGCTCATCAATAATCAACAGCCAATAACTCATAGGAGCTCATGTCATTTATAACCTCATAAAAGCGATGAAGGCCATCCACAACTGAATTGGTAATGCTCCGAGTACTCCCCCCCAAGTTACCATGGTAGATGAGAAAAAGTTTTATAAACATGTTTACAAAGCAAGTGTCACGCCAGTTCGCATACCAAAGCACTTTCGCTTGCTAAATAACTTGAAGTATGATCGAACGACTGACTCGGACGAGCCATATTCCCGCATATTACACTGTCGTGAAGTGTAACGAGATTACTGAGGAAGAAATTCACTCTGCTCTAGTGAAGAGGATTGGCTCGACCCAGACTAAAGGGGCCCTCGCTTGATATATTCAAGTACCAATGGGATCTATCAAATCATTCACTCAGATGCAAGACTTGTTCAAGAAAGCGCATCCTGGTGCCCGCAAGCAGGATAAGTGCATGGAAGATATCTTCGAGATACGTCAGCAGGACAACGAGCTGCTAAAGGACTACCTTGACAGATTTCAGAAGGAACGCATGGAGCTTTTTCCAGTTGCTGAAAACATCACTGCGGTAGCCTTTGGTAAGAGTTTAAATTCAAAGGGATCATTGTCCACCAGGGAGTTGCAGTGGAGTTTAACCCAGCACCCGGTGTCCACATGGAGCGTGTTGCACCAAAGGTACAACAAAAAGCTTCGCTTGGAGCCAAAAAACTCTCACAATCCTGAAGACCAATGAAGGAAGAGAGCAGGGAGCCCTTCTCTAGAAGGGGAAGAGAACGGAAGAAGGGTGAAGCCAAAGGCTCAGAACCAGTCAGGAGCCGAAAGGCAGAACAACTCTTGAGCATTGAAATCTCAAAAGAAGCAAATGGAACCTCGTAACTTCAGGAATTTTGGTTTGCGAGTCAATGCCGTGGATCTAGTCGCGAATCACTTTGGTAGATTAGGTCCAAGGGTCCAATGGCCGCCTACCGTGACAGGAGCTACAGAGAGGAACACAACATTTTATTATGATTTTCATTGCATCGGCGGTTGTGCCACAGTCGACTGTAAAGTCTTGATGATTGAAATCGAGCATCTGTTGAAACAAGGGCACCTCAAAGATCTGATTAAAGAAGGGGCGTTCCAAAGCACCAGATTCCAAAAAACCTGATGACTATCAACACAACCTTATAAACTATGGAACCTGACATCGCACGGGGGACTACAGTGCCATGGGAATTGAAAGGTCCGATCCTGTTTGGTTTGGATGGAGAGTCAAAACATCACGGCGACCTCATCGTGCCCGTTGAAATATCCGACCTACGCATCCAATGAGCCATGGTTGATCCGAGAAGTAGCGTGAACATTATCCGGGAGGGGGGGGGGGAAGTACTGCAGAATAATGGCTTATGCCATCGAGTAGCCTCAAGCACCCGAAAGCTAATTAGTTTCAATGGATCCCGAGAAGAGCCTGTCAGAGAATTAGCTCTACCAATTCATATACCAGGCATGACGAGCATAACCTCCTTTTATGTATTGAATTGCAATCTACCATATAACACCGTCTTGGGACGGCCATAGATACACAGTGTAAAGGGAGTACCCTCTACACTTCATCAAGTTTTCAAATACCCGACCTCGCACATGATTGTTCACTTACGGGGTGAGCGGTCTTCCCTTGGAGAGTATCGTACAACCTATGGCGAGGATCTTGTGTATCGCTGGTAGCCACAATAAATACGGTCGAAAAGGAGTCCATCGAGTTTGAGGCCATGGAACGGGAAGTCAGAGAAGAGATCAGTGAACTACGGGATCGATTGGTGGCGATGGATCAACTAGTCCCTAAGGCCACGGAATTGGTATGTCAGCTTTCTGAGGTTCTGCAAAGACAAGGGGGGCCCCTATGCCTGATACAGAGTTACCTAACCGTAGCCCAGATTAATATGCAGCTTTTATAGCTTCCGGTGATAACGGATCCAAAGCCAAGTGAGCATCTATTATTATATGTCTCGACCTCAAAAATAGCATGGAATGAAGTCCTTGTACGAGAAGAGAATAGGAGACAATTTTCTGTGAAGTATGCCTGCAAAAGACCCTCGCACCGAGATAGGTTTTTGCCTTTACTTTTTCAATTTATTGCGGCCATGGTCATGGCGACTTAGGAGCTACGCACATATTTACTTGACCATACGATCAGTATGATCTCATCCATAGCGGTACAGACCATATTGTCTAAACTCGGACTATCGGAGAAGATGAAAGAATGGGTTGAGATACTAGGAGAGTATGACATTATCTACCAACCCCGGATAGCCGTCGAGTCACAAAAACTAGAGGGTTTTACCTCAGACTTTGTGGAGAAGCTGAAACTAAAGGCTGATGAGTCAATTAGAAACGATGAAACGATCGAGCCTGGACATTGGGAAATCAATGTTGAAGTGGACCTGAAAAAGGAAGGAGCCGATATCGATCTGTGGTTTAGGACCCGCATTGGGATGGTATTTTTCAAGACAACTAGAGCTCAAATCGATGAAGCACAGTATGAAGCCATAATTCAAGCTCTTGACTTAGCCTATATTGGCTAGGGAGGTCATCCTCTTCAGCGGTTCTCAACTGATCATCAATCAAGTAAAAAATGTTTTCACCAAAAGGGCATCTACACACCAGATCGCCGGAGCGAATGAAAGCACACCAGATCAGCAGATAGTGATTGAGTTAACCCCCGTGGACCTGATGAACCTCGAAGTTCCAAGCACATGATCTGTCACAGGGCAGCGTCATATGCTAAACAACTACCTGAGCAAAGGAATCCTCCATGAACATAAATCAGAAAGCAGAAAAATGTGAAAGTAAGCCGTTCATTATTTTTTTATTGGCAGAGAATTATTCCATCGGCTTGTCAAGCAGGGAATTCCAAGCACATGCCCCCAAAACTTCCGAGGGACGAGCATAAATTATCTTAAAAGCATTTTTTTTTTTATGTTTTACTTCTGATCACAGTATTTTCATAATCATCAATCATAATACGGGTTTTCACCCACATCTCAGGCTTTGCGCCCCTTTTATATATTAAACTACTATTTCTAGTATGTTTTACTTATTTATTTAGATCCAACCACGATCCAACTATTCATAGCCCCAGCCAGATCTAAGTTGAAGTAATACACTCTCTTTTGCTACAAAAAATATGGTACACCACTCGTTTAGACCTTGATCACGTCTAGCTCAGCCACCAGGCATAATTCATGAGTTGAACTCATTAATTCAACAACTGCACCTAGATACCGATGGGGACGCCTGTTCATATAGTGCCAAAAAATCTTTAAAACTCGAGTAACTAAGGAGAGACGTTCGAAGTCGGACACAAAAGTGCATGTTATCACACGAGCTAAGGTCGTCCCATTGCGGGCGCAAGCAGCCATCTCCTATGGATGCAACCTAGCGGCCCAAAATTGGTGCACAATAGACGTAATTGCTCAGAGAAGGCACACTGATAAATGTTCTAAACATTAGAACATGCAGGACGACCGGAAACCATCTAATCCTTAAGTGCATAAAACATACTAATTGACTATACATTACAAAACATGTAATAACACAAGCACGTATAAAAATATTGATGAATGGCCATTTCATTAAAAACAAATAGCCTATAGGCTCGTAATATACATTTAGTTATTCCTGAATACGGTATTTGTATATAACAGTTATAGAAAAAAAAAAAGGAAAGGGAAGATGAAAAACAAAAAGCTCCTCAGGATTAACATGGCTGAAGATCCTTTATCTGGATTGTAGCTATAAGCCGTAAACAGTCAGGAGTTTTTATTTTCTTTTGTAGCCTGAGATATGTCGGCCTGAGCATAGCTCCAAGGTACGCGACCATTGGTGCAACTAAAGCCCGTCAGCTTGATCAAAGCAAGGGACCTCGGAAGCATCTGGGAATAGGCCTGACCTTCCCCATCTCATCTGTTGAACTTAAAGAGAAAATTGAAGGCCTGCCAAAAAGTTTGATCATCCGAGTTAATCTCAACTGGTCAAACCAGAGTGCACAACACCAGATATCTTCAAGCACAAACAGAAGCTAGCCGAGATCAGAAAGGCTTGAGCTGAGAACCTAACACAGAGGAGCCTTTTTCCCTCGAGTATCGCATAGCCAATAGCGGTTCAGCCAAAGCAAATTACTAAGGTTAAAGCCGTGAACCATGGAGGGTTCCGAAGCTCAGCAATCTTTAGGCACCCGCCGCTGTGAACCTAGTTCCTCTTGCATGCTATAAAGTAGAGTCAAGCAGTGGATTGCCAGCCCCGGCACCATTGAAAGAGCAGCCTTGACACACGAGCATCCTAGCGGAGAAGCTGCATGGAAGCTAAAGGGCTAAGCGGCCTGACCCCGTATAAGAAGAAGAATATCACAGCAACCGTTGTGTTAGAAGATGAATGCACTGTAATCAATGCACTATAATCAGTGTAATGTAATTAGTTCACGTGACACAATGAAGAAATTTTCAAGGGACATCGTTAGAATCCCGATCAAACTTCATGATTCGGGGAACTTCATATGTTTCCTCATGGAAGAAGAAGAAAGAGGTAACTACAGGAAAATTTCCTCTTATGGTCCCTTCATGCGACATCCATTCGGAACGAAGAAGGTATTATGGGACTATCAAACCAGGATCAAAGGCGAACATTTATAAGGGAGAAAAAGCTTATCATAAGAAATTGCTAAAGAAGTGAAGTATTTTCCTGAAGAGGAGTTTGTGATTTTTCCACTGTCGCAAAGTCATTATTTATAGGTAGAAAAAGGATAAGATGGAGCCAAAACGCTCAACCATCATTATTGCTGAAGATATGAAATGATTTGGAGCAGTTAATGGCAGTTCCTGAAAGGTGCATGGATCGGTATCAGCCAATCAGAAAGAAGCATGCAAAGTTTCGAAGAGATCAATATTATTCTTGGTCAAAGAGACTGCGAATCTTAAGGAGTCAGTCAGATATCTTTTCACCTCCACGCCATTTTCATTTCCTGAATGCTTGCATCAGTACTTAGCAAGTGGGGGAATTGACTGTGTGTGCAAAAATACGCCACCTACTGTTACGGGGATACGAGCCAAGCAGAAAATGATAACCTTCACAATATGGAAAATTCCTGCAATTTCAAGGATTACGATAATGTATGCCTTCCAGATTCTATTAACCAACATAATATGGTGAATGACTACCCAAGCTTAGATGATGATCATGCTAGTTTTATTTAGAGCAACAACAACAACACAACAACAATAACAACAACAACAACAACAATATACCTACTGATATCGCACTAGTGGTGTATGGGGAGGGTGGTCTGTACTTAAACCTTACCCCCTCTAAAGTGGAGAGGTTGTTTCTAGTAGACCTTCTGGTGTTCATTTAGACGAAAGGTCCTATAACGTTTCAGAATTGTGATGCAGCCCATGACCGTGCGTATCAAGATGTGTTCGTGCAATCAGACCGGTCACACAAAGTTAAGCTAAGGTTTTGCACAATGTACATGTTCACTTAGTGTGGCTGGGAGGAAGTAGCAATTTAGAGACTGAGTGGCCGGGCACCAGATGTGGATGCTCAACATTCAAGCTCGAGCCTTGAGGCAGAAAGCATCAGAACCATGAAGACCTGCACCGAGCAGTGAGCGACTGAGAGGCTGAGCTAATGCCAAGACTGAAGAATGCCCGAGTGATAGAGGTTAAGACAAGGTTAACACATTGCAAAATTCAATGTAAAGCATCATATAAATGTTAATCCTATAGCTAAAAGAAACAACTAGGTCAAAGCTATGGATGTATGCATCTAGAGTTAATGTGAGTGATAGAGGGTAGAATCGGCTAATGCTTGAAAGAGAGACTATGAGTGGTTTCTTGAGCGCTTTTTGTAGCAGTCAAGACAAGGATTTGGTTTATGTCATCGTTCTTTCCTGCGTCAATGGAAATTAACAAGGATATCTTGAATGTCAATTGGATGTTGTATGACTTAAGAAAAGGCCGGCTCATGTCGAACACCAAGATCTTGAGTGTGGTCATCACAATGCTTGTATGTCCCCTTAAAAATATACTTATCAAAGTCTTCCATTCTTTTTATTAACCAACAGTTGCATTTGAATGTGACACTGACTTCCATTTCTGGGGAAAATAAAAATTTTATTATAAAGGGACCGAACCCAAAGTGGGCAGCCTACATGTCTTGCTACTGACAGGAATCAGGTCAAGCGTAGTTCAAGTACATAAATAAATCTTAAAGAACATATATTATAGAGATTGCTAGAAAGTAAAATGGATTGCTGCAATTTATAATCTGTTCTCTTGTACTCAGGTGTCCATCCTCAAACTACTGCTCCTTCAGGGTACTATTTTGTAATGACGAGAACTTGCTTATCAGCACCTTTCATCTTGACTTGTCCACACTTGATTAAATCTTCGACCTTCTCTTTAAAAGTTAGACATTCTTCAATATTGTGTCCCAATAAACTGGAATGATAAGAACATGATTACGTAACATCCATCTTCCAAAACTTTTTACAACCTTGCTAACACTAGGATGTGTGAGCCCAACCACTGTGAACCTTTCGAAGAGACTTTCATATGACCCTGCAATTGGAATAAATTCGCGAAAACCATGAATTTGGGGATTCTATTTGTCGGTTTCTTATGAGAAGTTGGGTTAACTGACCGCGAGTAAACTTCCCGTGTTTGGACAATGGTCGCCGGCACCATATAAGTGTAGGTTCTCCCTTCGGAATCTCGATTACCTTACCTTGTTTCAACAATCTCTAAATTTCTTTTCTTAAAGTGGTGCACTCATCTATGGTGTGACAAGGCATGTTGGAGTGAAAGGCACAATGTTTGGTTTGATCAAAGTTAATTGATACACTACAACAAATTTGGCCTACGGGCACACTAAGTTTAGACAACGCCTTGAAAGGGTTGCAAAAAATATTTATTGGAACGCTTTCTAAGTGTGGCATTTGGCCAGAGTCTTTGGCCACGGATTTTAAGGCAACACTTATTAAGCGTATGTAGTAATAGTATAGGCAACGCTTTTTAAGTGTAGCCTAATCATAAAATATCTAGCAACACTTATTACTAATTTGGCAACACTTTTTAGGAGATGCTATATAATCTTGCTAAATGTAACCCTTTGCAAGCATATCCTTATAATTCTTTAAAAATTTTACCCAAGTATTTCCCGTTATTTCTCTAATTTTAAACAGGAAAAAGGGTTATAACTTAGCATCCAGATGAGTTTGTTGTGAGCATCCTGGAGTTGAAACAAGAGAACATTTATTTTTAACTAGTCCTGCCGCATGGAAATTGTGGCAATTTTTTTCTTTGGCTGCATGTATTCAGTTGGATGGTTGTTATTTGAGGAAAGCATGCTTCAAGTGGTGGAAGCAATGGCCACGACTATGGATGAAGGTTGCTTTTTACGCTATTCTATCTTTTATTTTTTTGTCGTTATGGAAGCGAAGGAATATAATTTGTTATGGAGGAAAGGTATCTTTTGTGAGATTGATTTTTGAAGTCACCATCAATGTTACATGTTTGATTAAACTGAGATTCCCTGGTGTTAATTAATGTGTGCAATCATGGCCTGCTATGGTTCAATCATGGGAAGTTTGTTAGCGTCGGTTAAAATACATTCCTGTAGCGTGGCAAAAGTTGTTGGGTGGGTATTTTAAATGAAATATAGATAGGCCATCTAGAGGAAAGCCTGGGCATACTTCAATTTCATTTTATAAGGGATGATGCTTGTAATTTATATTTTGCTACTGCAAGAGTTATAGGTCAACACACAAATACATACGCTAAAGCAATTGTTATTCTTGAAGCATTAAAGTATATCGTCGCACATAATTTGAGTCCCATGGTGGTGGAGACTGATTCTCTTTTAATGAAGAATAGTACTAATGGGAATTGGTCAGTTTTATTGTCTATTGCACCGTTGGTTGATGAAATAATAGATCTAAGGCAGCGAGGAGTGTTTGAATTCGTCCATACATTCAGAGAGGGAAACATCCTAGCTGATTTTTTAGCTTCCTTTGTGTATGATGTGCATCAAGTTGCTTTCTCTTCATTTCAAGGGCTCCCAAGTCGAGGTAAAGTGATTGTTAATCAAGATAAATTACAATGTGTTCAAATAAGAGTGAGGACATGAAAGATGTGATTATGAGTATGTGCATGGACACGAGGGAGGTGGAAGATTCTCACTTTGATCAAGACCTTATGGTGGTGATCAGGGTGAGTTTTGTCACTAATTTTTTTTTTTTCAGGTACAATTTGTATTGGATAAAAGCTGACTGGACTTCAAAGGATGACACGTGTCTTCCACGTGGCACGGACAGACATTCATCGGGCAGACATTCATCGAGCAGACGTTTCCCACGGGCAGACCCAAGACAATCACGAAGCGTCTCAATAGCAGGCATGGTTTAAACGGGCAGACCGGAATTACCGTACGCGATCATTCATTAAATGATCGTTACGGCAATAGCTGCAGCCTAGCGGTTATAACTTCCCCGAATGGGTGCCTGACGGTTACTCATCCGGATAAGTTCCACACCCAACGGCTAAGCACAATCCCAACAGGCGTCTCTCAAGTCTATAAATAGCAATTCTTTTAACCAGTTGTGATAACTTTTACTTCCTGTCTACATTATCAATAAAAGAGTGTTCTCTCTTCTTCAGACATACTCTTTATTTCGATTACTATTTTTAGTAATTAATTCATCTGAAGGGTGGACATCGACCAACTCTCTCCGGAGACGAAGGATACGATACGTCTACCTCTCTTTACTCCTGCTTATATTTTACTTTGCATGTCCTGAATTAGTATCATTTTATTCATTGTATGAATTCTTAATCTCAACTATTGATCGTGACTCCGCAAACATAAATTTAATTGTTAATTGGCCTAAAACCGGATTTAGGTTAAACAATTTGGCGACCACAGTGGGAGCCGGTCAATAGAATTCGCAGGTTAAGAAGTCTATCTCTGATACTGTATTCGTTTCCGTCTATTTTGTTTCATAACTAACATGGCAGAAAGTGGTTCCTAGCAACAGCAAACCGTTGCAGGCGGGCAACAAGCAGACACCCCTTCGCGTAGTTATTCCCCTAATTATTCCCCCGATTATTCGTCCGATGGGCGGCAACAGTCTTCCCAAGGACAGGTTAGGCAAAACAGGCATGGACGCTCTCAGAGCGCTACTCCACCCAGGAGACGCCGACATAGGAGTCCCTCCCCTGACCGAGGGAATCTGCAAAAAACATTTTTTGATTTTATGCAGCAACAGGTAGAAGTGAACCGGGGAATCTACGAAGCACTAACCTCTCTCCGAAGGAGCAATATTTCAACCGCGGGGGCCGATGCTGCAGCGCCTAACCCCAATTCACCCTCTTCACATACTTCAAGGCAAGAAGAAGAGCATAACGGCGGCAGTGGCACTGCAGATCCAGCGACTCAAGCCAATCAGAACCCGGGTGGACGATCTCCAGCACCTGCAGATATGAACCTTGTTGTGGAAGCCCTCACCAAGCAATTCAAAGAAAGCCAGGAAGCACTTCAACAGGCTCTCCACGAGAGGATCGATCAGATACCAGGCGCCCCGCCTACGCTGAAAAAAGTTGACGTCCAGCGATATTCACAGCGGCCCTGGAAGAAAGAAGCAGCCCCAAAGGCGATACCTAAAACGTTCAAAATGCCGAACATTCCAAGGTATCGCGGAACGTCTGATTCGAACGATCACCTCATGATGTTCAGCAATTTCATAAAAGCCAGTGATCTCACCGACGAGGAGATCGAATCTGTGCAATTGAAGAAGTTCGTAGAGACCCTGGCAGATGGGGCCCTGCGATGGTATTCAATATTGCCACCCAACTCCATTGGATCCTTTGCAGAGATGGCTGAGTTATTCGTGAAGGCATACACAGGCGCCCAGAAGACAGAGACCCGGGTAGAAGATATCTTTGAAATTAAGCAGAGGCCCGATGAGTCAATCCGAAAGTACGTGGATCGGTTCCAGAGGGAACACATGATGCTCCCCAAAGTGCCGGACAGATGGGCGGCAATCGCATTCACCAACAGCCTGGATGTTAGGAGCTCAGAGGCCACACGAAGACTTTATGAGTCTCTTCGCGAGTTCCCAGCAGCCAGTTGGTCAGACGTATGCAATCGCTACAATTCCAAAGTACGTATCGATGAAGATAAACTGATCGGGGCAGGCGCTCGGGGAAGGACCCAGCCTCGCAGCAGCGGATCCGGCGGAAAAGCAGAAACGGAGAGATCAGGCACACGGTATGAGCCCTACCCTGACCAATCGCATAACAACTCCAAAGGACGCAGCCGCAACAGTAATAGGGGATTATCTCGAAAGGAAAACCCTGAGTCGAGTTCCCGAGGCATCCCAAGCCTGCCAAGCTTCAACGTTGAAATGTCGGAGGTCATGGCAGTACTCAAAGGCATGGGAGAAAAGGTCAAATGGCCAAAGGACATGAAGACTGACCCCAACAAGTGGAGCAAAGACCTGTTGCGAGTTTCACCAAGACCACGGGCACACCACCGAAGACTGCAAAGCCTTAAGGTATGAAATCGCCCATTTATTGAAACAGGGATTCTTGAAGAAGTTCTTGACTGAGAAAGTAAAGCAAACTCATGCGAAGGCTCAGCAGAACAAGCCGGGTCCACCACGAGCATCCTCCCCAAAGCGAACGGTCAACGTCATTCCAGGCGGGATCGAGGTAGATTCGGTCACCTTCATGGCAAAAAAGTATGCAAAGGTGTCCATTACAAACAACAAGCGTCCCCGATCAGAAGGAGTAATCACCTTTGAGGAGTCCGATGCTGAAGGATCACAGTTTCCACATGTCGACGCGCTGGTCATAACATTACGAGTAGCGGAGTTCGACGTAAAGAGAGTACTCATCGATGCGGGCAGCTCTGCAAATATTATCCCATCACGAGTCATAGATGAAATGCAGGTAGCAGACAAGATCGTGCCAATATCTCGGGTTCTCTCCGGTTTCAACAACTCGAGTGAA
>JBBBVM010000933.1:0-26692 GCA_037355625.1 Petunia x hybrida
ATTCCCAGTTTGATGAACTTGAAGCCCTTCAATTAATGATTTCCGACTTTTTCGCTTTCATCTATCATTACAACATCATGGACCTAATCAATGCAATGGCTCGAAACAGATAGTTGCTTCATCTTTAAAAAAGGAAAAGCATAACGATTTCATAGGACCAAAACTACAAATGCAACTGTCCTTCTAGCCTTTGTAACTAACGCACTTGAATTCAGTGCTTGTTTTGTTTGTATAACTTCTTTGCAAATGAAGAAATAAATATTGAGTTTATCTCAATATCTAAAGCTAGTTTAATTTATGATGTGAAAATCTTTACGACCATATATAAAAGACGAACAATTTAACCCTCAATTAATGTGAGACATTTACACATCATTCGATGGCATGGAGATTAAGGGCCGAGACATGTTACGAGTGAGTTTTATATAAAATATTTTAATTTTTGTTAATAACTACGTAGATAAATAATCAGATGACTACATACCAAATTAAATCCTACTCTTTTGAAGTGCAAAATCTGCTAAACTTTCACCCAAGTGGCTGTTCGGACGAAAGCTATTACACATAGTGCAGCTTCAATTAAGTATGTTAATCTGGAATTTTTTTTAGTTAGAATAAGCAACAGGAAGAGGCCTTTCTAAAATATGAATTACAGTAATCAAAAGAGCAGACAACAGCATTCCACCAGAATACAGAGGAACAAAATGCAATTTATATCCACCTTTCAGCATAGCCAATCGAAGCTAAAAGTATAAGATGTGTTAATGTTCTAGTAGATCAAACTACCAACTTTAGGCTAGATATTAAATTTCCTAGGGCGAATTGCAGAATTATGACACCTTAGGCTATGGTTGTATTTTTGACCCCACATAACAGTACTTTAGCAAAAATGGTTTCCGCTTGGTTTAATGACTAAATTTTGAATGAAAATACCCCTATCACCCTATGAATCTTATAAGGACGCATGTATCCATACCCTTCCTTTCTCCATAAGTACTGCTTAAGAGGTGACACTTATCTTTGACCCCTCTTTCTTAGGCAACACTTGCTCTTGAATCTTACATTCTCCCAGATAAAATGTTGTCTGGGCAGCACTTGCCCCCTCAAATCTCTTTCCTGTCCCAGATAAAGTATTGTCTAGGCAACACTTACCCTTTCAAATCTCTTTTCTCATTCTCCCGATAACTTGACGTGTTGGCTAGGCAATACTTGCCACTTGATATCTTCCTAAGAAGCAGCACTTGCCAATATATAACTTGAAGTGTTGTCACGAACCAAGCGGAGCCTATTTTACTAAAACAATGTTAAATAGGAACAAACTCTCATAATCAGTCAAATTTTAGGACACTGGGTGAAAGTTTTTGCAAGTTCACCACTAAACATAAGCCGAAGGTTTACGAAAATACCCATCAAAATCAAATATTTACCCACCTCTACCTTAAGAATCATATTTACCCTTACCTTACCGTTACAAACCGTCCTGCCCATAAATTATTTACATGTCCTACCCATTCAGACTTGTATACCATTATTTATACAGTATACCTTAAAGGTATACACCCATAAGGTATAACAAATGTATACAATAATAAATGGGTAGGTTGGGTAATTTCATGAGTAGTATAAATTTTAATGGGTATGACTTGTAAATATTTTGAATTTCATGGGTATATAGTATAAAAAGTCGTAAAAAATTTCGCGGGGAAGCCACTTTGACACCCGCTTTTTGATGCACAGCCTCTGTTCACAAATTCGCTGAGAATTAGCCACTAGGCGCATTTTTTAAAAATAATAGTATAACGACGTCGTTTTATACCTTTTAAAAATTTCGGTTTTACCCTTCGTTATTTTTAACTTATTCAAGGTTTTTGTTTCTATTTTGATACTGTGACTTTTGAATTCAATCAAAATACACGAACTCTCTTTCGAAATACACCAATTTTTTATTTTTGAGATTTTGAAGCTTTGTGTTTGGGTAAAAATTTGTTTTGCTGTTTCGAATATTAAGCAACTGTGTTTACTTCGCATTGTTATTTTTTAGATTTTGTACGGGTTATTGGGTTATTAGGTTATGATTTTATTTCAAAATTTTTTAGATTTTCCATTGGAGTACAGTATAAGCTTTTGATTCCCTTTTAAATGGTGGAGTTTTTTTAAGGGCAACGCTTTTTTTTTTTGTGAAACCCTTGCCCCAGAACTATATACTGTGTGACCTTTTGTAGGGGATAGACCGTTGCCCCATGATAAAAAAAGGGACTGTGTGTTTTTAACAGGTACTTGTCCATTGTAAATGGTGGGTTATTTTTAAAGGGGCAACGTTTTTTTGTGAAACCTTTTCCCCAGAACTATATACCGTGACTTTGTAGGGATAGACTGTTGTCCCATGATAAAATACTGGGACTCTTTGTTTAACAAGTAGTTGTGTCCCAGTTCTAAATTATGGGACTTTGTATAACAAAGCATTCATAGTCCCCCAACACAAATACTGTGACTTTACACATGAAATACTTGTACCCCAGCACCAATGTCCTGGGGAAGTCAGTCTGTGGATGGGCCAACAAGCTTTTTGTGTGCCCCATAATAAATACTGGGACCCTTTGTTTAACAAGTGTTGTGCCCCAGTTCTAAAATATGGGACTTTGTATAACAAAGCATCATAGGCCCCCAGCACAAATACTGTGACTTTACCACGAAGTACTCATGCCTCCATCACCAATGGCTGGGAAGTTAGTCTGGGGAGGGGGTGGGCCACCAAGCTGTCCCCCAGCACAAACACTGTGACCTTGCACATGAACTACTTGTACCCCCAGCACTAATGTCTTGGGGAAGTCAGTCTGTGGATGGGCCAACAAGCTTTTTGTGTGCCCCATAATAAATACTGGACCCTTTGTTTAACAAGTGCTTGTGTCCCAGTTCTAAAACATGGGACTTTGTATAACAAAGCATCATAGGCCCCCAGCACAAATACTGTGACTTTACTCACGAAGTACTCGTGCCCCCAGACCAATGGCTGGGAAGTCAGCTGGAGGGGTGGGCCAACAAGCTGTCCCCCAGCACAAACACTGTGACTTTGCACATGAACTACTTGTGCTCCCAGCACCAATGTCTGTGGGTTTTTTAGCTGCAAGCATATAGGTGTTAATTTTTCTTTGTTTTATTTTAATACATGTGCTAATGTTACAACTATGGAGATTATACCAAATGATGAGGGTATGGATAATTTGCCAAACGACGATGGTATATTGGTTCCATTTGCGCAGTGGAAAAATCGTGATTGCCAGTGGAAAGGTGACACAGAGTATCGTGGATTACTTGAAGGGTTATTGTCTGCCGATCACCTGGAGAAACTGAAGCAAGGGCCATTCGGCAAGTTTATGCTTTTGGAAGATGCTAAATATTCTGGGAGGCTTATAAATTGTTTTCTGCAGTCTCAAATAGTTTCTTCAGACAACACTAAGCTTAGCTTCAAAGTTTTTGGTGATATAGTAGATTTCACAGCTGATGATTTTCATGTAGTTAGTGGTCTTAATATTTCCAGTGTTGTAGATATAAGTATTTTTAAGCTTTCAAAGAGTAGATTAAAGGAGAAGTATTTCAGGAATCCTGAAGATGATGTTAATAAAAAGGACAGCAAGTGGACTTTAAAGTTATATGACTTGCTTGATTTGATTGAACATCATTCCAGTTATATGAGAGTGACTCCAAAGAACAAGGGTAATGTGAATAGAGTGTCAGCTGCACGATTGGATGTTCCATTAGAGCAAGATGATGCTGTTAAACTAGCTGAGGTATATTTGCTTAATTCTGTTTTATTGGGCCGGCCATTACCTAGAGTAGTGGATGATCAACATATGATTATTGATGATGAAGAGGTGCATAGCTGTTATCAGTGGGGTACTGAGATATATCGTCAAATGGTACACCATTTGCAGTCAATCATAAAGCCAAATTCTTCTACTTATTTGTTTCCTGGTATGCCCTTCCTATTCTGTTGCTGGGTGGCAGAGGTGTTCCCTGTGTTCAGGCAGTATTTTACTGTTCGTCCTAGGATCAAACCTCTGATGCTTCGTTACACATGTACTGTTACCCCTCATTACAATGTCTTGTGTGATGACTACTTTCATAATGAACAGGTGAGTTTTACGAGTACTTGCTTTTGTTTGTTATTTCTTTTTTTACTTTTTGTTGGTTTTGAAATGTACTTTTTAATAGTTTTGGAGGATGCCTCAGTGAGACCAATAAGGCATAAATCTAAACGTGCTTCAACTTCAAAGTCACCCTCAAAGTCATCTTCAAAGACTAGTTCAACAGCAGAATCTATTGACATGAATGAAGTTGTAAAGGTGAAATTCTTTGTGGGTTTTCTCTTTTATTTCTTTTTCTTATGTGGTTTTAATCTTTTTTTTTATCAAGGTTGACAGCTAATCTCAAAGTAAACTTACCTACTGAGACCAAGATTCAACATATGATCAATTCCTCAGAAAATAGTATAAAGAAAGATCTTGCTGACATGGAGAAGAGGATTACAGATCAGTTGAATGCAAAGTTTGATTCATTACTGCTTCTTGTTGCAAAATCAAAGACAAGTGATCTTGGAGAAAACTGTGGTGTTTCTGTAAGTAAATCAGACACCAGAAGTAGAAATGAGAAGAGCCATTTTGTTGATGATTTGAATTATTCAGATGGTCGGGATAGTTTTTTCAAAAACCATATAATCGGTCCGAGCTTGTTGGTAGTGTACAAAGTGATCATGGTATTCCAGCTGCTTTAATAGAGAAAAGCGATCAAATGATTGTGGATGTTTTAGAGGATTACAAAGCTGATACCTGTGACCCATTGATGAAGCAAAAGGTACAGATGGTTTAGAAAAGGCGCCATCAAATTCAGACCATCATCAACAAAGTCATGGTAATCAAATAGAGTATTCTATATAGTCGTAATCTAAGTAAAAGGAATTTGTTGTTTAATGTAATGATTTTTTTTATTGTATGCAGATAAACAGAATCCTTCATCTGATTTATTGCACAAGTGTCCATCTAAAGATGATGATGTATCTTTGAATCCAACAGTGTTCAGCTTCGTGATGGAAAAATTTATTCCACACTTAATGGTAAGAAGAAAAAAACTTGGTAGATTCAACCAACATATTATGCACTAATACTGTGTTTTATGATATGCTAATGTCCCAAATAATAAAATACTGGGACTCTTTGTTTAACAAGTACTTGTGTCCCAGTTCTAAATTATGGGACTTTCTATAACAAAGCACTATAGCCCCCAGCACAAATACTGTGACTTTTTCGTATGAAGTACTTGTGCCCCAGCACCAATGTCTGGGAAGTCTATAGTAATGGAAATCTATTTTTAATATGTGTGTTTTGGCACTTTTTTTTATAGAGAAATGTAATGTATTGTGCTTATTTATTTTTACAGAAGGTAATAATGGCGAATCTGGAAAAGTGTTGTGGTTGAAGAACAATTAAGGAATTAAAGCATCTTGTTGAATCTGGTATTTGGACACCAGTAGGTATGTAAAAGTAATTTTTATATAATAATTAGTGTTCCTATTTTTTTGTTTAAAATGTGTAACAAATTATCTTGTTTTAAAGTCTCTCAAGAAGGTTCTCAACCAATTAAGCTTGCTGATAACCAAATTTTTTTGACTCCTGTACGTGAAAATATCTTGCATATTTTGCATGGTCCACACTCCAGCATAAAATACCCGTTGGTTGGTCAATGAATAGTGTGTCTTGTGCCTTTATTAAATATTGCGACTCATTTTGTCTATGCATATGTAATGTATTGTTGTTGTCTATTTTTTACAGAAGCAACAAATGTTAAAGCTGATAATGAAGACGTTGTCAATCAACACAGTCACAGTGCTGAGGTTCGACTTGAAGTTGAGACTGTCAGTGAGCTTTGCATAGCTGGTCTTGTTTTTACACCAGTAGGTATGTAATCGTCTTTTTTATAGTTATTTTGTGTTTTTATTGTTGGCAAATGTGTGATATATTATCTTTATTTATAAAGGTTCTCAAGAAGGTTCAAGAAGTTCTAAAGAAGGTCTCAAAAAAGGTGTTGTGCATTCGCCTGCAAAAAAGGGTTTGAAAGCATTTTCCAGCAAGAAAAGGAAAAACGTGATAATGATGCTTCTCCTAAATTGCATCTCCCCTCAAACCTAAAATTGTTGAAAATTTTGTTAGGCAAGCAAAAGCATCATGATATTGGTCGCATAGAAGCACCTTCATTTTCACTTGGCTTCTCACAACCATCGCAAGAGACTGCAGCAGTGATCGATAGTGTGAGGCCAGATTCTATGGATATCGATCGCTCAGAAAGTAGAATTGGATTAATAGAGAAAATAATTCAAAACTTACGACACTTGCTGATGCATCTGTTGTAGTACTGGAGCAAGAGTCTGCTTTGGATTCAGCCATGAAAACACCTGAACAGTTAATTTTGCGGAGAAATGAAGCTTGCTGGAACAGATGTCTGTGCAAGGAATATTGCAGATGTGGTTCATCTAAACAACAGTCGGCTATGCAGTGTTCAGTGAAAAAAGATGAAGTTATGGATTTTTCTTTTTGCCAGACAAACCATCAAATGATCCAAAAGAGGAAGCTGTTAGGCAGGGGACATAGGGTTCGTAAGATTAGCCGCCACTTATTATCTCCATTCAGGCCTTTTGAGCCAAAGAAAAGTGTGATTGGAAGCCTTCTTATAAGTGTATGCTTTTCATACTGTCAATGCCACGTCTAATTGTTTGGCAATTTTTGATCAATGGTTGAAGAAAGGCTTGAAAGTGATTGATCAAAACAGCGCCCTAAAGTGTAAGTTATTTTATTTATTTATTTTAGTTTTTGTGTATTTTAAGTTACAGGGTGTTGTAGATTATATTAGTAAATTTTATTGTTTATATTGTTTGTGTTTAACTTTTTCAGGGGTGATGATCTTTATGATGACAAAATTGCAGACATCAATTCACAGAAAAAAATTAAATTATATACTGTTTCAGTGAAGAGCAAAATGTGGTTTAGAGAGATTGCAGATAGAAGATATTCACTTACCAATGAGGTTTTTCTACAGCTTATTTTTGTTGTTGGTTCTGTAGTCTTTTATATATATATATATATATAAATATATATATATATATATATATATATTATATAATATATATATATATATATATTTGTTAACTAATTTTTTGTTTGTTTGTGTTTTGTGATTTTTTCTATCATGCAGCATGTTGATGTTACTATACTATCTGAGGAAGAAGCATGTATATCATTTCACAAACTACTCAGCGTTGTTCACAACGACATACTTGAATTTTGATTTTTGTAGAGTCGTTGTTCTTTTTGAAGGTTGAATCCTATTTTGAAAATATGGGAAAGGAAGAGAAGACCAGGAGAATAAAAGAGAAGAAGGATAGAATGGAAAAAGAGTGGAAGAATAATGAAGATTTTGAACAAATGAAGGCGAAGAAGAAAGGAGGAAAAAGGACTCGTGCTCAACAAATAAAAAGAATATAAACCTCCAGCAAAAGTTATTTTTGGAATTCATGACTTGATATTGGAAGATTTAGAGAGGATTGAGTTAGATTTTGACCTAGCACAGTTTGAAGGAACTACGCAGAATAACCTAAATGAGTGTGTGAATGGGTCTACTAATCAATGTGGCATAGCATGGACTCAAGTCGAAAAAGTCTTTATGCCAATTAGGAAGACTTCAGTTGATCCTAATGATTATATGTCTTGCACTCATTATTGGTTGGGAGTTTATTCTGTAAAAGATCATAGAATAGATGTCTATGATTCAGTTTTTTATGGCGATGAACATTTTGTGAAGATCAAGATGGAAATGTATGCAATTGCTATACCTCAGCTACTAAAAGAGATGAATTTTTATATAAAATATCCTAATTTTGGTAACGACGTACAAGAAACTTGATATTGTTTTATCAACGCGCACCAAAACAATCAGGAGACACAGACTGTGGTCTCTTTGTAACAAGGTTACAGACCTACTCATGCTTGGACAGGATTTGTTTAAATATGAATGGGGAGTAGAAGCTATTAGTATTTACAAGAGAATGGTTGCTGCTAATCTACTGACCGCATGGAAAATTAAAAGAGATGAAGGCTATGAACTCCACCAGAGAATTTGAATGATGATTATGGAGAGCATGATGAAAGCTAGCTTGTGGACATGGAAGGCTGCCTCCTCTTTGAATCTTTATTTATCTTTTTTTATAAACAATGCAATGTACACATTTTTTGAAGTATGTATACTATATATGTTGTTTGTTTGTTATTATTTATTAGCTTTTGAAGTATATAAATAGGGATGCTAATACTTTAATTCTAGGTAAACAGTCCCAGTATTTTTATATACTGTGAGTTCACATATGAAGCACTTGCACCCCCAGCACCAATGTCTGGGAGCGGGTAGAAAAATCCCTTCGTGCCCATTATAAAATACTGGGACTTTGCATTTTTAAGTACTTGTGTCCCAGTTCAAAATTATGCGACTTTTTATAAAGCATTTTTAGCATACGTTTCATCCATCCCCCAGCCCAAATACTGTGAGTTTACTTATGAAGTACCAGCCAGCCCCCAGTTAACATACTTGGTATACTTACTTAGTATAATTATTTTCACCAAATAATTAGGGGTCTGCAGTTATGAGTTGTTACTAGCATTCCTATTTTTTAGGATGCAGTTGTGGGGCATGCCTATCTGTCTATAAATACAGTCTTTGAATATAAATCATCACTCAAAATTGTCTCAAATTTTTACCTTGCTTCGTGTGCAGACTTTAAAAAAAAAATGTCTCTCCACAGGGAATGGGCATTTAGTTGAGAATGGACATGCACTTCACAATGTTGCATTCCTACAGAGCAAACACAGGGCGTGATTTATGTTGGGAGATGCAGGTTTGCAGGAAGACATTGAGCAGTTGACTCGTACTGTAGATCACCTCCGATTATTAATTATTCGGCAAAATCAGAGGATTGAAAGGAATGAGCGAAAATGACAAGGATGATGAGGGCAATCAGACAAATCCCAAACTATAATGAAGTACATACTCCACCAGGGTCACCAGAGAACTAATTTTTACATTTTTGTTATGTTTTTTAATGAACTTATGTTGTATTAACTTGATAATAGAAAAAAAAAAGGTTGGGACTCCAGCAGTGTGATGTTTTTAATGTTTCCATCTTGAAGTGTAATTTTATCTTTTCTTGTACTTTGAGGATACTTCTTTTTGTATTTTTAGAAGTATCCTTTTTCAGTAATTTTTATGTTAATCTTAATTAAAATGCCTGTAAGTTTGCATTTGTTTTGTATGAAAAATGTAATCTAATATGCTGGGATAGCAGTCAAGGCACATGGATGCTCAAGATGTTTTTTGCTCTGGTAGTAGTTTAAGGCAGACAGACCCCCACCCCCAGATGTTTATGCTGAGGCTAGTAGTTTAAGACACACGGGCACCCCAAACATTTTTGCTGTGGCTAGTAAAATAAGGTGCATGGATTCCCCCTCCCCAGATGTTTATGCTGGGACTAGTAGTTTAAGGCACATGGACGCCCCAGATGTTTTTGTTGTGGTAGTAAATTAAGGCACATGGACATTTGAGTTTTTTTTTTTTTTTTTTTTTTTTTTTTTTTTTTTTTTAAATTTTTCCAATGCTCTTTATAATGAAGTCTTAGTTTTGTATCTTGGCCCCAGGTTTTCTATCGTAAAGGAAAAGAACAAGCAATGTGCAGCTTTTATATAAAGAAGGAAGAATCTTTACTATCATCCAAAAGCAGAAGGACAATACAGTATAATAGAGAATATTTCTTGTATAATTATTTTAATATAAATATACTACTTTATTAATGAATAGAACATGCAAATATTTTTGTATTTTTAAGATAGGAACAGTCGTTGAAACAGTATTGAATGAATTGGATGCTGAATTAGATCAGTTTGTAAGTTAATCATACCATTTTTTAAAGTGTTATTTTTTGTTGGTCTTCTTATGCTTCGCAGACTTCACCCAGTCTTTTACACTGGACGTAATGGTAAATAATAAATGCTCTTTATTATTTTTGGAAAGTAGAAGGAAATAGGGAAGACCATACAAAACCTACCATTTTTTACTACAGTTATTTTGATATTTTAATCTATTGTTTGACCATAACAGCTGGACAAAAGTTAATATTAGAGAACAGTAACTGCTATCTTATAAATAAGCTATCCTCAGCATATTAGAGAATATTTTCACAAATATTTGTTAGTGAAGGAAGCCCTCAAATATATTTTGTATTTTAAGATGGGAACAGTCGTCGAAGCAGTGTTAAGTGAATTGGATGCTGATTAGATCAGTTTGTAAGTTAATCATAGCATTATTTTAAAGTGTTATTTATGTTTGATGTTATTATAAAATATTGCATTTCTTCTTTTGTTTTGTTTTGTATATTTTGCCAGTATGGTTGGTAATTATGCTTCCCAGACGTGATGTGCCAGCAACTCTTATTTGCCGTGGTAGTCATTTCCAAATGAACTACCTAAAAGTGAGAAGACAGAGAAAACTTTGTAATGGATGGAGGGAGTTTTGTTCGTACTAACAATCTTGGAGTAGGAAGTACGCTACATTTTAGGGTTCTGGAATCCTTAGATCGTGTGGTTTTAAATGTTAGTATTTGACAGTCTGAACTAGAACCTTTAAGTTCAAGTTCTAGTTCTAGTTCTGGCTCTACTGTTGAAGATGCCTGAATAAGGATAGCATATTGTGTGTTTTAGTTCAATGTCTATTAATTTTTTACTTTATTCATGTGTCTGTTTACAGTTTTTGGTAAACAATATCTGAGTTTTTGGGGCAGTTATATATGTGTAATGTAACTGTTGTTTTTTGAATTGTGATTGTTCTGTTAGCATTCAATAATTTCAGGACCGTTTGAACTTAATGATTTTCATATTCAAACACATAAATAGTAATTCAAGAAAACATACCCGAATTTGCCATAGCGTTCTCTTGACTTGAAGCGGAAGTCTTAATTCTTTATTCTTGATAAAAGGTTGTATCTCCCTCTTTCCTTTAACTTTAAGAAAACGTCTGATGGAAAAACGTTATTAGTATTGGTAGAGAGATACCCTTTTTAAAATGAAAAGAACACTTAATTTCACATTCCATCAATGTGAGGGAGTGAGTAGTTTAAACCACCAAGGAGTGGGTATTTTAAAACCACCAAGTAACTTCCCATATTTAATTAGAATTTAGTAAATATTATTTAATTTATTATAAAACCAAATATAAATAAGTGGGCCATAACTTACACTGATATAAGAAAAATTTACTGCTTGTATTTTATTTGTTTTCATTTAATACAATCCACACAAATATTTAGGTTTGTAAAATTTAAATCGGGAAGGATTTCATTCTTAACTAATCTTTCCAGTCTTTCTTTAGATATGTGACCTAAACGTCTATGCCACAAGTAAGCAGAGTGTTCATTCACCAAACTACGTTTGGTTCCAACTTTATGATACAAAGTTAAGAGGGTTTCAGCAAACAGATTATCAAAGATTCAGTTTGTATAAACCATCACAAGAATACCAGAACCAATGAGATGATTATGCTTAAACAAACTAAAACATCAATTACCGAAATTAAAAGAGTATCCAGTCTTGTCTAACTTAGACAAGAAAGAACTAAATTTCTAGAAATAGAAGTTACATAATAAGTTTCAAATAAGTCTAGTGACGCCCAGTATCTAGGATTAAACGATACGTCCCGATAGCTTGAACTGGAGCCTTCACTCTATTCCCCATGTACACAAATCTTCATTCTGATTTATGGTTGGGTTGTAAGGAATCCCTACATCATATTAGAAAACATGAACAGTACAACCAGAGTCAATCCACCAAGTATTATAAGGAACTTCTGTTAAATTTGATTCGAGACACGTAAAAGCACAAGGCTTACCTTCTTCTCAAACCATGCCTTACGTTTTAGGCAGTCTTTTCTGAAAGTGTCCAGATTTTCCACAGAAACGACACTTATCATTCTTGTGTTCCTTCTTACGTACTTGATGAGAGGACTCACTAACATTATAGTTCCTCTGTTTTCCCTTAACATGCTTCTTTCCTTCTTTCCAGCTCCTTGATAGCGTACAAGGTTAATGGAGTGGGTTCCTTGGTTCTTTAGTCTTGTTTCCTCTTGAACCAGCATTCCGTGCAATTCATGCACGTTCCATTTATCTTCATGGTATTATAGTTCATTTGGAAAGGACCATACTCAGACGGTAATGAGTTGATGATGAACTGCACAAGGAAATTTTTCATCCACTTCCATTCCAGAGTCTTAAGTCTTGCTGCTATGTTTGTCATTTCTAAGACATGCTCATGCATGGTACGTGAACCATCAAACCTTCATGGTGGTCAAAGTACCCATTAGAGTCCCAGCAAGAGACTTGTTAGCAGTTTAAAAGCGTCTTCTACAAGTCTTAGAAGCTCTTTGGCACTTTCAGTGTTGGGAAGAGCAGACTTAATGTTGCCCATAATACTCATTTCGCATGAACATTAAGCTTAATCTGTTAGACCTGTTCCCACTGCTTAAAATAAGACTTTTCTTCAGCAGTGGCTAGTTGCCGGTAATAGCAGCTGGCTTCTCAGTGTAGAGTGCAACATCAAGATCCAAAACTCCGAGATGGAATTTGATCTGTTCGCACCACTCTGAGAAGTTCAGTCCGGTAAAAGCCGTAACAGAAGCAGAGTGCGATGAAGAGCAAGTGCTGCAAATAGAATATGCTCATTCGTTAACGCTTTCAATTATAAACTAAACATACTATTAGATTCAGAATTATAATTGAAGTGTATCCTGATGTTCACCTTTGGGCAGAACGCCAAAATACAAATTTAGACATTATGATGCTTATATAATTTTAACATAATTTTGATAATTTTGATACACCATTAGTAGTATTTACTATCTTTGGATAACTAAACAATACTTAACGTATATCTAAATTATCTCTTTAATGTTCCATGATTATAAGAACAAATAATCAACCTTTGGGTGACTCATAAGTCATAAATATCCGATAACCATGAACTTCAATTTACCCATAAATATTATAGTATTTATAAACAATCAAGATTAATGAGTAATTGATATAAGGTTTATCGTTATTTTGGAATTAATTTTTTATAAAGATTCGACCACTTTAGTGATTAACGAATCACAATTACATAATTCCAAATAAATTAAAAATATTTTACTCTTCTAGATTCCATATACGTTTGACTATATGAAATTAGTAATACATGAGAGAAGAGTAATAAAATATGTTCTAAATTGCTACTTGTGTCAGGCTTATGCTCAGAAGCATCTTGAAACTTCTTTGAATGTATTTTGAAGTATGCTTCAAGCATTATGTGAATTTAAGACCACTGACACCTTCACTTCTTGTTTGTAAGTCCACATAAGATTCCTTTTCCTTATGATTCTATGTTCACTTTGGATAATGATAATTTCAGTAAATAGTAATTAAAACATAAAGAGAGCAGAATCTTAAGATGGTACAGTAGATAACTCGGCCAATGTTCCAAATTCACAAACAATAGATCGGTGACAATTATATTCGAATTATGCGACAACCAAATTCCTACCATAATCAGAATATAATTAGGCAATTTAGTATAGGAAAAGAATTATATTGCTCAAAAGTAAAATAAAATTTGAGATCCTATTATTCTTTTTCAAAAATAAACAGTAATTATGAATCCGTAAACCTCATAAATAGAGTTCATAAAATTGGTAAAATTCAAATCTTTTAATGAAAAATCATTAGTTCCCAAACCTTGCGCTGATACCACATGTTAGCATTCAATAATTTCAGGACCGTTGAACTTAATGATTTTCACATTCAAACACATAAATAGTAATTCAAGAAAACATACCCGAATTTGCCATAGCGTTCTCTTGACTTGAAGCGGAAGCCTTAATTCTTTGTTCTTGATAAAAGGTGATATCTCCCTCTTTCCTTTAACTTTAAGAAAACGTCTGATGGAAAACATTATCAGTATTGGTAGAGAGAGGACCCTTTTAAAATAAGAAGAACACTTAATTTCATATTCCATCAATGTGAGGGAGTGGGTGAGTTTTATAACCACCAAGGAGTTGGGTAGTTTTAAAACCACAAAGTAACTTCCCATATTTAATTAGGATTTAGTAAATATTACTTTAATTTATTTATTAAACCAAATATAAATAAGTGGGCCATAACTACATGTTCAGTAAACAACATCACAACTGTTATGTAATGGTGGCCTTTTCAATTATAAGTTGCAACTATTATTACATTATGGGAATATATTCTATAAATATATATCAACTTATAGGTGTTATGGAGGTTTTATGTGAAGTTTTCTATGTTGTCATTTTTAATTATTAGTCTATATTTTCAATTAGTTTATAGTTATTAGTAATAGGACCCATAATAAAAAGACTTTAAATTTCAACTGCATAACAATATACCTCCAGCAAAAGTACTGGGGATTAATGTATGAATAAATATTATTAAATTTTTTTGATTCTGGATTAATTTTATAATTATTAGTATTGATCCCCATATCAAAATGCTGTTATTTTTCATTTGCATAACATGATGGTCCAGCACAAGTACTGGGATTAGTTTACAATTATGAGTATAGGACCCCCATATCAAAATGCTGTTATTTTCAGCTTCAAACAGTATGGCTCCAGCACAATACTGGGGGGACTAATGTTATGTGAGAGCACCTTTTTATATATGAATAATATTATTAAATTTTGTGATAGTAATTTAAGTTACCAATCTTTTTTGCAATTGACAACGTACAGAAACTGTAAGACCATAGAAAATATAACTTTTTTGACTACATTTAATGTATTTTTGACAAAATACATATCCACTTAGCAGTTACTGACTTTTTGACTATAAATAACCCGTTGCAGTTATAGCAAACTATAAAGTTTTTTGAGACTTCATCTCCACTTATAAACTGCATAGTTTTTTTTTTTTTTAGAAAAGAAGATATGGTAGATGAAAACACTCGTGTGGAGGAACTAGGCAGTTTCGACAAGAAAATCACATCATCTTACTTTGATAGAGATGATTTTGTATGTTAAAAGAAATGACCAAAGTATTTTTTATTTTTTTCATTTATTTTTCAGTGCTTTGTGATTTTTTTATTAACTGTGAAATATTATTCCTTTTAGATCTTTCCAAAAAGTTGGAAGCAGAGGCTACCAAATAAAAATGGAATGACATGCATAATGTGTGAAGATGATGATGAGGTATATGAGATGAACTTCAAAGTTGGGAAACACGCAAGGTTGTGTACTGGATGGACGGATATGATTAGTAAAAAAAGGCTTCAGGATGGGTAATATACTTCATTTTGATCACCTATGGCACGAGATGATCAACGGTATTCCATCTATTATTTTTGAAGTTTCTGTCATAAACCATCAGGATGGTGAGGGAGAGGGTGATGATGATGAAGGAGCATCAACACAGAATCCAATTGTAATTGAATAATTTTCTAGTAGTTTTAATATGTACTGTCTATGAGTACTCTATTTATTTGTGTTCTAATTAAAACTACAATGTTTATGTATTATATTTTTATCTAATTGTGTTTTATATATTTGCATCTCTTATCAAGTAACTGTAATGCTTGATAAATAACTTAAATAAGAAACAGAAATTCAATTCTATTACAAGTTTTGGAAGATCATATTCCATGTGGGGTAGAAGTCCTGTGCACGAGGATTGTAGTTCTAGCCACATTACAAGTACTGAATTAGTTTACAATTTATGAGTATAGGACCCAAATTTTTTAAAAATGTTGTTATTTTCAAATGCATAACACTATGGCTCCAACATAAGTACTGGGGACTAATGTATTTTTGATAGCAGTTTTTTTATATGAATAAATATATTATGAAAATGTTGGTCATATTACAAGTACTGGGGAAAAATACATATTACAAGTACTGGGATTACTTTACAATTATTAGTATAGGACCCCCAGATCAAAATGCTGTTATTTTCAACTGCATAACACCATCGCTCCAGCTTTCAACTGCATAACACCATCGCTCCAAAACAAGTATTGGGATTAGTTTACAAATATGAGTATAGGACCCCCAGATCAAAATGCTGTTGTTTTTCAGCTGCATAACATCATGGCCCCAGCACAAGTACTGGGACTAATGTATGTGATAACAATTTTTTATATATGTATAAATATTATTAATTTTTGTGATTATGAAAATTTTTCTCATATTCAAACTACAGACTTTTGAAAGTTAGAAAACAAAATATGTTGTGCATTTTAAATATTGTAAAAGAGTTCTTATAGTAATTTAAATTACAGAATCTTCTAAGATTTTTTTATTGACTTGACTTGTCATGTAAAACGACAAAAAAATCTATCTACTTTTGTTCATGTATTGTCAACAATATAACAATGTGAAATAACGAGTCCCAGGATTTTATAGCAACAAAGTTACTAGACACAAATGCTGTGGATTTGCAAAGTTAAAGTAGGGAATATTTTGTGGATTTCAATATATTTTTGGAACAGAGGTCTGTTGTAGTAATTTAAAGTACAGAATCTTTCCAGAATCTCTTTGATTTCTTTTTATGTTGTCAACTGTGTAATACTGTTACTTTAATACAGTTGAAAATCTCAGTTCAATCTTATCCAGTGATATCAAAAAGTGATTCTTTTTTGAATTTTGTTTCAATTTTCAGAGAAAGAGAAGGCAAGGATCTTTACAGCTTTTTTTGAGTTACAATGTCAGCTAAATAGAATAAATATTCTTTACAGGTTTTTTGTGTTTTTGTTTTCTATAAATTAGACAGTGGTGTTGTTTTTGACTTGTACAAAACAAACATTATTCCAAGGAAAAATAACAAAGCATAGAATAAAAAATGGCTTGCAATGATGAAGTAAGAAGACAACAATGGCGCCAGTTGAATAACAATGTTAGGAATTTGAAAAGTGATCTTGAGTTTTTGAAAACTGAGGTATCAGTCACAAAGAATAACTTTGAATGTGTTGTTTGAATTTTTTGTAGCTTTCAGAGAGAAAAACAATAAAGATATGGATCGACTTTTTGACAAACTCATGGACATTGAATTGCAGAACTTTACAGATTCAACCTCTGGTTCTAGCTCTCGCGTTCCTAGTAATCATTAATGTTTTACTGTATTTTTTTTATGTGTTTCGCAGTGTTCTGTTTTTATGCTTCCATGTGAAGCAAGTGTAATTTATCTTTTCTTGTACTTGAGGATACTTTTGTTGTATTTTTAGAAGTATCCTTTTATATAATTTTTATGTTATTGTTAATGAAAATGGCTGTAACTTTTCATTTGTTTGTGTGTAAAATGCCGACTCTTAAATAATGTTTATGTATAGTCCCAGCAATATATGCCGCAACATTTTTACACCAAGCTCCAGGATATTGTTATGGGGCTTTGGTTCAACGTAACACTAAGCCCCAGTATTTTTATGCTGGGACAACATGAGTGATTTGAAGTCCAGCTTTATAAGCCCCAACATTTAATGCTGGACAATACACAAAGTAATTCAAAATCCTGTTAAACAGTGTGACCCATTGTAAACACTGTGACTTATCAGAACTGATGACAAAATACACATTGTACCTTTTCAGAATTTCCAGAAGTGACTCTTACAAACAAATGCCAATGTATATAAATTCCCACCCATAAAACTGATAGACAGGAATCCAATCTGTCATTTTTGTTATTGAACAAAAAAAAAAAAGAAATTGTGTCAAATACTATCTGATAAAAAAGTATCTATGGAGAATGGCCACCGACCATCAAATGGCTACGGACCATCGAATGGCCACGGACCATTAAATGGAGGACAGGTTTTTCAGAATGGTCATGGACCATCAACTCAAAGGCTTGTTACAAACTTGCCTTCAATACCAACAAAGCTTTATTGGCATTTTGACATTCTAAAGAATCAGGTGGAATCCTTGAACGAATTCAGAAAGAAATGTGAAGAAGAGTTGTAGAATTTAAGGTACACGCAGCGACAATATTACGAAAAATTGATGGAATTGCTTATGGTAATGGCAGATCCCCTGCAATTGCACGATGGAGGGCTAGGGGAGCCCGTATTTAGGAATTACGAAGAATAAACAAGGTTTTAATTTGATATATTATTTATTGTTGTTCTTTCACATATTAGTAATTTTTTTACAATGATATCATGTATTCGAAAAGGCAAACATACAGTGTTAACATGTGTGTGAAGCAAGTGTAATTTATCTTTTCTTGTACTTGAGGATACTTCTTTTGTGTTTTTAGAAGTATGCTTTTATGTAATTTCTATGTTACTGTTAATGAAAGTGGTTGTAAGTTTGCCTTTTGTGTTGTGTGTAAAATGTTGACTCTTAAATAATATTTATGTATAGTCCCAGCAATACATGACCCAGCATTTCTGATTAGAACTTCCTGCCCAAAACCCTTCTCTTCCATAGCATGCCCGTTTAATTTGCATCGTCTAGACGAATTTTGAGTTCCTCTTTTCTTTTTTTCCCCCCTTAATATTTTGTCTGGTAGCAAATGGACCATTTGCATTAGTAGGTAATTAAGGTGACAAGTAACAACTCTTCTGTTAATGTTATTGGGCGGCGTTTCGACAGTTTCAAATGTTATATTTTATTCTTTTACAAATTATTCCCCATTATATGGGTGGTTAATTTAGCTTTATAAGCTAATAATAGTATAGCTACAGGATATTGTAATGGAACTTTGCTTCAACGTAATACTAAGCCCCAGTATTTTAATGCTTGACAACAGGGGGTGATTTTGAAGTGCAGCTTTATAAGCTAAAATATAGCATAGCTACAAGATATTGTAATGGGACTTTGCTTCAACGTAACGCTAATCCCCAGATTTTTATGCTGGAGCCAGTAGTTTGTAAATATAGAAGTTGTTCAAGCTTTTAAGAGTGTGTCAGCAAATATCTCGGGTACCAGCATTTTACCAGGATAACATTGGCAACACAAGAAGACCTCGAACTGGAAGAAACATATGGAAGAACAAGAAACACAACTTTTTTGACTACATTTATAGTGATATTTAATCTATTTTGATTATACATATTCTCTTTGACCATAACAGTTGAACAAAAGTTAGTAACTCCTAGCCTATAAATAAGGTTTTGCAGTTGAAGTAAACAACAACTAGTTGGCGACTAATTTATTTTTCATCAAAATAATAATATGGAGGACGATCGTTGGGAGGAACTAGGCGATTTCACTTTGCGAATAACAAAATCATACTTCAAAGAGATGATTTTGTATGTTAAAACAATTACCAATTATTTTTTATATTTTTGTTCATCTAATTTTTCAAGTGTCTTTTTGTATTAACTGTGAAAGTTTATTTTTTCAGATCTTTCTAGAGAGTTAGAAACAGAAGCTGCCAAATGTCAATGGAAGTTCACTTTTACTTTGTGAAAATGATGACACAGATTATGAAATGAAGTTCAAGGCTAGGAAGGGACATTCAAGGTTGTGTAATGGATGGAAGGAGATACTTTAGCGTAAAGGCTACATACTGGGTGATATTCTTCGGTTTAATTACGTTGTTCATGAGATTTACAACGGTGTTGCCACTATGGTTTTTGAAATTTCATTAGTAAACCGTCAGGATGGTCATGACCACAACAATGATGATGATGATGATGATGATGATGACGATGATGGCAGCAGTGAAGAAGATGTAGGATCAGCCTAGAAGCCTATTGTAATTGAATAAGTTTTAGTAGTTTTTATGTTTTTTTCAGTTAATGTGGGATGTTTGTTTGTCTTTTTTTCATGTGTGTTTTTAAGCTTTGAGCAGTTGATGAATTATGAACAGTATTTTTTCGTATTATGAACGGTGTTTTTAAGTACTGTGTTTTTATTATTTAAGTAAGATAAAAATGTTTGTTGTTCAATAAGTAAAATAACTAGAAGATAGATAAATCGAGACAACTATTTTGCACAGCAACAAATGAAAAGTGTATTTCTTATATATAATAATCCTTGTTAAAGAATACAGTGGAAGTAAAATTTTTTAAAAGAAAGTGCTCTATAAGTGAATTGTCCTTTTTTGACTTCAGATTTATTGCGACTGGATGAAAATAGAGAAGAATGGTCTTCTATCTAGTGACGACGGGATTCCTAACTGAAAAAAAATAAATTAACATAGCAGCTTTGGGTGTTGAACTGCAGTAAAATAGAATTTAAAAATGCAAATAGAGAGACATACCTATTATTTTTATTGGGAGTTATGTTTCTTTTAATATGGTTGAAGTACTGGAGTGTGTCTGCAGGATGTCCTGTTGTGTCCACGCTTTCTAAATATCCCACATTGTTTCTCCTTTTGTCTTACATATTCTGCAGTGGAGACAAATCTTTTCTTTGATGCGGGGAATACTACCTCAAGGATGTTCACTAGAAGTCAAACCAAGTTGATTCAAGACACTCATCTCCGCTTGGCTTGGAGGGACATAGAAGAAGGCTCCGAGAGCAGCTTGAAGATCATGCTTTGGAGTGCCATGGATGGGGGATCACCCAGGCCACTTGGAGAGGCATCCGGGGCACGTTTGGAAGCAATTCAAGAACCCTCAGGAACGGGCGGACCGCCTACTCAACTAGGCGGACTGCCTACTTTTTGTCAGCTCTCTGGACTTTCGGGCGCCTACTAAGTGGGCACCCTGCCCACCTGGCCGCCTACTTTCCACCTTCAACATTGGAACAACAAGGCGGAGCGCCTAGTGCAAAGGGGCGGACCGCCCAGTGTCCTGAAGCATTGCGGGATTTCTTGTTTTTATGCTATGCTTTGACTATTATAGCCCTACGTGGCCTTTATTATTTTAACCCACTTTGGGGGTATTTTAGGGCTTTCAATATGTATAAGTGAAGTCTATAAATACTTCACTTAGCTTCATCAAACCTTAGCTTATCTTGAATATTGTTGAATGATGAATAGAGTTGAACTCTTGTTTATGAAGAAATCCTTTTGGTTGGCTTGAATTTACTAGCGGATCCTAGTTGAGTATCGAACCGACACCCGATCATTCTACTTGCAAGTCCCGGGTGCGACTCGAGGGTGGTTGCATAGCGTAGGTCCTTCTTGACGCCGATACGAGGGTATCACGGAACGAGTTCTCCGTGGTTACCTTGTAGGGAGTTCGAGACGTGTCTCGCTCTCCTATCGTTCTTTTTGTCTTTTGATTTTGATCCTTATCATCTTGGTATCAGAGCAAGGCTCGGGTTTTGTTTCTAAAAATACCCGACCCTTGATTCTTTGTACCTAGGTTAGTTTATACGTTAGGTTCTTGTTTGTTGTTGAAGAAAAAGAAGAAAAACACAAAAAAAATAAAAAAAGTTGAAAAACACAAAAATATTTGATCATGGATTCTTAGATTGTTGGACCCGGTGTGTAATTGTTATTGGGGTTTGTTCCTTATAGGAAACCCGTTCTTTTGGTATCCTAAACACTAGATTTGAAGTTAAAATACAAGATTTGAAAATTTGAAACCCTTTGAAAATTTGAAAATTTGAAACCCTAAGCTTGAAGTTGATGAACATGGTGGATTGCTTGTTTTTTATTGGGGTTTGATAAAAGTTGTTGGGGTTTGATCTTTATGGTTGAAACAACATTGGGGTACCTTTGAATTGCTAAAACAACGTGAGGATTGTTGAATTTTTGGGTGCAAAACCAAGAAAAATCGAATTTGAACTGTGCTAAAACTTGCAGTAGGCGGAGCGCCTAGTAGGGAGGCGGACCGCCCGTTTTTGGTTCAGTCTCTGGATCTTGGACTGCCTGATTTTCAGGCGGACCGCCCACTGTGCCTTATCTCAACCAGGCGGACCGCCCACTCCAAGGAGGGCGGGCGCCTGTTTTGCTGAGTTGTGCTTTCGGGTAGTTTTTCGTAGGATCTCTTGTTTCTTTGATTGCATTGCATCTAGCTAGTACTTCTTTGAGTAATCTTACCTACTGGAATTGTGCTAGCCCTTCTAAGCTATTAGGAAACTCAAGCCTAGACCGGAGAGTAGAATTCGAAGAAGACTCGTAGCTTCTTTTGGCTCAAGTCCGCATTTAAAGAGCTTATCGTTCCAATAGAGTCATATCAACTCCACTCACCCCGGCATGCATTTGGCTTTTGAGTGAGTGATTAAGTTGAGGTTTGTTGTTCAACTTAGTGAAGCCTTGGATTCAAGCTAGAGTGAAATATCCACCACCACTAAACGAGTGAACCGAGTGAAACACTTGTGAGGGTGTGAGTGAGGTTATTTTGCTAACGTTTGTTTCTTTTGTAGGTACGATGGTCAACGAAGGAGATGATTTCTCTAAGAATGCGCTTGCTACTATCCTTGCCAAATTTAATAGTATGAACTTGAGGATTGAAAGCCTTGAGAGGGTGACACCAAGTGCCCTAGTTTGAGCAAGGGACTTCCAATGTCCAATCGGAGAAAGGGACCCCGAGTGTCCAAGTTGAGAAAGGGGCCCCGAGTGCCCAAGTTGAAGCCGTTGAAGGCACAAGTAGTTCGACCTTTACCCCGAAACAAGTTGTTGAGTTGCTTAGTCGACAACAACGGGTAAGGGAGGATCGTGATCGAATTGACCAATTGTTGGGCAATACCCAACGAGGGACCATTCCTAACCTTATGGGCAATCCCCAAAGGAATGCTCCACTTCCCGGACCAATTCGAAATGTTCAACCTCTTGAGAAGGTTGCACAAGCTCAAGAAGGGGAGGAGGATGATTATGGTGATGGTGGGTATGATGCTCACTATCAATTTAGGGGTCGGAATGTGGATAGTGGTAGAGGCCGAGATAGAGGGCCACCCAATGGGTATTTTGGAGGGAATTCTAGGAGGGATTTTGGTGGTTATGGAGATCACTTTGGAGGCCAACCAGAGCCTTACCAAGGGGGTCGTGACAACAACAATCTTAATAGTGTGAAGCTCACTATTCCTTCCTTCAAAGGAAGTAGTGACCCGATGGAGTATATTGATTGGAAGTTGTCTAGGGAGCGGATATTTGACACCAATGATATGCCCGAAGTGAAGAAACCCAAGTATGCAATATCTTCCTTTGAATCCTTTGCTTCTACTTGGTGGGAGTCGGTCAAGAGGAATAGAAGGAGGATGGGAATGGCTATCAATCTTACTTGGGAAGAGTTGATCCGTGTGATGGATGAGAAGTACTTGACTAACCAATACCGAGTGGACCAACAAAAGCGTCTCTATGAGTTGAAGCAAGGTTACAAGTCAGTTGGGGAGTATTTCAATGAATTTGAACAAGTCCGGATGAACCTAGACTTTGATGAAGAAGATAATGAAACGGCCATGATTCGATTTAAAGGAGGCTTGAACCGAGACATAGCTTCACAATTGAAGTTTCACAAGTACAATGATCACTACAAGCTTTCTGAAGATGCGGTTGAAGCCGAGAAATGGATCAAAGAGGAGAAATCCCTTCGCTACAAGAGTAGTACTACTACTCCTATGAACAAGCCAAAGGAGTGGAAGACTCCTACTACCAATGCAAAGTTCCCAAATGCAAGTGGTGCAAGTGCTAGCAAGGATGTGAAGAAGCCTTATGAGAAGTCTACACAACATGTGGGAGGTAACTCTAAAACTCACTTGAGTAATCCTATCTCTACTTATACTCAATGCTATAAGTGTAAGGGTTGTGGACATATCTCCAAAGATTTCCCTACCCGAAAAACTATGGTTCTTGTGCGGAACTTGGTGTATGAACAAGATAGTGAACCCGATGATGAAGAGGGAGTAGAGGGTGATGAGGAGGTTGATGATGAGGAGGATGCAATGGAGGATGATGATGATGCCCATGCCTTCCTTGTTGTGAGGAGGAGTTTAGGTGCCTTGTTTGTGGAGGATAGTGAGACTTTGCAAAGAGAGAACCTTTTCTATTCTAAATGCCGAGTCATGGGTCTTATTTGTTCCATGATTATTGACTCGGGAAGTTGTGCCAATGTCATTAGCCAAACATTAGTTTCCCAATTGAAGATACCTTGAAACACCCAAATCCTTACCGTTTGCAATGGCTTAGTGAGTTTGGTGAATTGAAGGTGGTCAAGCAAGTCATGATCAAGTTCAAGATAGGGAACTATGTGGATGAACACATTTTTGATGTGGTGCCTATGCAAGCATGCCACCTTCTCTTTGGGAGGCCATGGAAATTTGATAGACATGTGGTTCATGATGGCCGTGCTAACACCTACACCGTTAAGCACGAGGGGAAGAAGTTTGTACTTAGACCCTTAACTCCCAAGCAAGTTAGTGATGATTACAAGCGAATGAGGGAGTTAAGAGAGGCGGCAGAGGCTAAGTCGGTTGTTGAGACTAGACCTTTGGCCGAAATCTTGGTGGCAATCCCACCATCTTCTACCGGTAGCATATGTGCCATGATGCAACCGGGCGAAATCTTGAGAGGAAATGATGGCAACAAACTACTCATAGCCTAGTGCACAAAGGTATGATTCTTACATTCGATCTTGATTTTTCCACTAACCCTTTGCCTAGTGTATTTGAGAATGTTTTGAAGGATTTTGAAGACATGTTCCCGGATAAAATGCCAATTGGTCTACCTCCTTTGAGGGGTATTGAGCACAAAATCGACTTTGTCCCGGGGTCTCAAATCCCAAATAAACCGGCTTATAGGAGCAATCCGGAGGACACAAGAGAATTGCAAAAGCAAGTTGATGAATTGCTCACTAAAGGCTTGGTGAGGGAAAGCTTGAGTCCTTGTGCCGTGCCCGTGATCCTTGTTCTAAAGAAGGATGGCACTTGAAGGATGTGTGTAGATTGTCGTGTGGTTAATAAAATCATGGTAAAGTATCGACATCCCATACCTCGCTTAGATGATATGTTGGATGAACTTAGTGGTTCTAGTATCTTCTCGAAGATAGACCTTAGGTCCGGTTACCATCAAATCCGGATGAAACCGGGGGATGAATGGAAAACCGCATTCAAGACCAAGTTTGGTCTATATGAATGGTTGGTGATGCCCTTTGGCCTCTCCAACGCACCTAGTACTTTCATGAGGCTAATGAACCATGTTCTAAAGCCATTCATCAACAAGTTTGTGGTCGTTTATTTTGACGATATATTGATCTATAGAAAATCAATAGAAGACCATGTTGATCACCTAAGGCAAGTCCTTGAAGTGTTGAGAGCCGAAAAGCTCTATGCTAATTTTAAAAAGTGTGCCTTTGGTGTTGAGAAGGTAGTCTTCCTTGGGTTTGTTGTGAGTGTCCAAGGAGTGGAGGTGGATGAGTCTAAGGTAGAGGCCATTCGTGATTGGCCTACTCCTACTACCGTGACTCAAGTGAGGAGCTTTCATGGTCTTGCTAGTTTTTATAGACGATTTGTGAAAGACTTTAGCTCCATTGCCGCTCCACTCACCAAATTGGTGAAGAAGGACAAACCTTTTGTTTGGGGAGAGCCTGAAGAGAAGACCTTGGAAGAATTGAAAGGTAGGTTGAGTACCCCCCCTCTATTGCAATTGCCCAACTTCGGAAAGGCATTTAAGGTTGAATGTGATGCCTCGAGGGTGGGAATTGGTGGTGTTTTAATGCAAGATGGAAAACCCATAGCCTACTTTAGTGATAAATTGAAGGGTGCATCCTTGAACTACCCTACGTATGACAAGGAGATGTACGCCTTGGTGAGAGCTCTTGCTCATTGGCAACACTACCTTTGGCTTAGAGAATTTGTGATTAAGAGTGACCATGAGTCACTCAAACATCTTAGGGGCCAAGAGAAATTGAACAAGCGTCATGCCAAGTGGGTAGAGTTCATTGAGTCTTTTCCCTATGTTATCCAATACAAGAAAGGGAAAGACAATGTTGTGGCGGATGCACTTTCTAGGAAGTTTGCTCTAGCCACCACCCTTGCCTCCAAGCTCATGGGTTTTGAAAGCATTAAGTTGATGTATGCTCAAGACCTAAGCTAAAGAGCATTCACGAAGCTCTTGAAAAGGGAAAAAGAGTTGAAAAATACCAATGGGTTAATGGTTACATCTTTAAAAATGGTAAAGTGTGTGTTCCCGAGTCCTCTTGGAGGGAATTGTTGATTCGTGAAGCTCATTGTGGGGGCTTGATGGGAAACTTTGGGAGGAACAAGACCTTGGCCATCCTAATGGAGCAATTCCATTGGCCAAAGATGGGGGTTCAAGTTGAAAAGCTTTGCAAAAATTGCCTTGAGTGCAAGCATGCAAAATCTAAAGCTAACCCCCATGGTTTGTATACTCCTCTCCCCGTGCCTACTAGTCTGTGGGTCGATATATCGATGGATTTTGTGATGGGCTTGCCACGGTCTAGGGGGGGCCATGATATCATTTATGTTGTCGTGGATAGGTTCTCCAAAATGGCTCACTTCATTCCATGTAAAAAGTGTGATGATGCACAACATGTGGCTTCTTTGTTCATTGAAAATGTATTAAAGTTGCATGGTGTACCTCAAACCATAGTGAGTGATAGGGACACCAAGTTCCTTAGCCATTTTTGGAGGAGCTTGTGGGGTGCTCTTGGCACCAAGCTCTTGTTTTCTACGTCCCACCACCCACAAACGGATGAACAAACCGAGGGGT